>JAPMOQ010012558.1:979951-996513 GCA_026543055.1 Argiope trifasciata
TTTGAAATTTTAAATAAACATTTATAAAATTTTAGCGTTTTTCGCACAGTAACTTTCAAAAATATTATAGAACAAATAATATTGCACCCTCTTAGTTTTTCAAAAAATTGTCTTTTCGAATGTATTAACGATTTTATGATATAAATATATTTTCTACGTTTAATCAATTTTATAAAACAATATTTTAATGACATTTTTAACATTAAATTTGAGAATTCTGAACAAATATTAAACGGATCTCAATGCAATAAATAGTTTCTTTCATTACCATTCCGAAAGAACAGCAATTCTAAAAGAATACACAAATCTAATACATAAAAATGAATATTTGTCCATAGAATAGAATAATGAAAATAGAATAAATACTCTTTATGCATTTCCTTTATATATATCCTTCAATTTCAATGAATGCATTCATTGCTGATAAGAAAATAAATATTCTTCCTATCAAATCTTAATTACACAAGATCACTATTTCAAATTCCAAACGACATTTCCAAGATTGATTCATTCTGCGGCAGCAACGAGCCGGGTAACAGCTAGTAATCAATATGTGTGTGTGTTCATACGATAGATTAATGAAGAAGCTGACATAAAACCCATGAATTGTACACTGTACTGATGTTTAACACATTCGTTGTCACTGACGCGCCTGTGCGTTACCAATAATATATAATTGTACCAAACCATCTACGTCATTAGACGAGCCTTCTCTACTACTTTTAAAAGATGGCAAAGAAGGGTCCATCTCATTAGATGGTCCTGATATCAAGCGTGGGTAGTGGCAGTGAAAGTGTTAAAAAAGTCTATTATAAAAGGAAACGTAAAATAAACTTTTTGTTCGATTCGGGGCCCCCCTCTGATGTAGGGGGCCCGGGGAAACTCCCTGCATACCCCTGTCTTAGTCAGGCTCTGATGACTTACGACTGTTAAGGGTTAAAAAGAAAACAGAGAAACATCGCAACGAATCGCATGATGTAACTAACGACGAAATTAACACTTTGTGCTCCTAATGAGCAGGTTCCTGATTCGTTTCCTTGATAAATAAACTAAAACAACGCCTGCAGTTGCCGCCCTCCTCCCCTCCAATGATCCTATTTATCTCCTCTTTAGAGCAGTAGCAAAAGGATTGTGCTTCCCGATATTCTTGAAAGGAAGTCCATGACCGCGTGTTTCCATTGAGAGGCAGACAACGCCGTGACGCAATTCGTCCCAGCCCACAGTCGGTGTTACGACACTCTGGGCTGACAGTTGCTGTGTTGGAGAAGGTTCAGGAAAGCCTGTGACATCACCTTCGAAAATCGCGAATAATGCGTAGCGTGTGGGAGCTGATCTGTCTCAGCGCGTGGGAACAGACTTCGCATGACAGTACTGGAGGGTTGTTGGTGGTATGCAGCGACAGGGTCTTCCCTCCCAAAGGTGGGTGGGGGAAACCTATGAGGTGTTTCACATATCGGTGCCAAAAAAAGAATTATTATAGTCACTGGATGACGGGAAACGTAACAGCAAATAACAACTGTTTACACAGGATAAGATATTCTAGCACAATTGGTGTCACTGAACCAGGACTTATTTGGTGTTTAACATATCAATACAAAGCGAAATGTTCCGAAATGTGACACTTACCATACGAGGTTAAGATTGGCAAAATAACAGGACATAACGATCTTAGGCCCATTCGTATATAACAACGTTGGCATACAAAGTGAAATGTTCCAGAATGTGACACTTACTCAATGGCTCAACCATATGGTGAAAATGCTGGGAAAATGCCAGGGCTTAACGATCTTATTATAACAACGCCGATTCTTTTATAACAACGTTGGCATACAAAGGGAAATGTTCCGGAATGTAACACTTACTCAATGGTGCAATCATACGGTGTCAAGATTGGGAAAATGCCAGGGCCTAACGATCTTAGGCTGATTCTCAGATAATAATGGTAGCATACAAAGCAAAATGTTCCGGAATGTGACACTTACTCAATGGCGCAACCATACGGAGTCAAGACTGACAAAATGCCAGGTCCGAATGATTTTAGGCTGATTCTTATATAACAACGCCGGCATACAAAGGGAAATGTTCCGGAATGTGACATTTGTTCAATGGTGCAACCATACGGAGTCAAGATTGACAAAATGCCAGGGCCTAATGATTTTAGGCCGATTCTTATATAACAACGCCGGCATACAAAATCTAATGTTTCGGAATGTGACACTTACTCAATGGCGCAACCATGCGGTATTAAGATTGACAAAATGCTACGGCCTAACGATCTTAGGCCGCTTATTATACAACAACGTTGGCATACAAAGTGAAATGCGACACTTACTCAATGGCGCAACCATACGGCATCAATATTGGCAAAATGCCAAGGTCTAACGATCTTAGGCCCATTCGTATATAACAATGTTAACATACAAAGTGAAATGTACCGGAACGTGACACTTACTCAATGGCGCAGCCATACGGTGTCAATATTGGCAAAAAGCCAGGGTCTAACGATCTTAGGCCGATTTTTATATAACGGCGTTGGTATACAGACACATGCTGCCGGCCTATATCTCAAGGACGAGTTTAATTATACCAAAGGAGTTTTGGTATAACTAAACAAATCTCGAAATAAGCAATTGTAAGTTAATTGTAAAATGCAATTAGTTAATTAAAAATGATGTATTTGTATCAAATATAAATGAATATTGACTTATTGGTAGTAGAAATCTGTTGTGGTCACAAAGTCTTTCATGTCGAGAGTAATACCTCTAGGGGTACAGGTGCAGAGGTGATTGCTCTCTGATCCAGGTCTAAATTACGGTCTGTTGGTAAATGAATGGAAATGCATGAATGAAGTCCCCTCGGTAAAAAAGGCTTGCGACTTGTGTGTAGCAAATTCGTACTCTTGATCCTAGATGGCGCAATTAAAAAACAAGGGACTCAAAAATGTTGGCTAAAAATCGCTGATTTAGTGGGCTTGTCAATAAGTAGTGCTATTAAAAAAGCACGTTTCTGAAAGTATAGACAAACAGACAGTCAACCCTCTGTTGGATTTGAGTACAAAATTTGACATGTATTTACCCTAAAGATGTTGAATCTGGATATCGAATTTTATCTGTTTAGCTCTCTTCATTTTGCAATTTTTTTTAAACTTAGATTGGAACAACTACACAGATGTACTTACTTCTTCTGAATAGATTTTACCCAACATTTGTCAGAGATCTGCAAATTTGATATAAAGACAGCGTAATAAATTCAAACTAGATCGAAGTCTTTCGAATCCTCTTTGTTGTGGATTATTTTTCTCTTTAAGAAACTTATTTTTTTAACTCAGAAAGATCTAAAACTTGAAAAATAATCAAAATATCAGGTTCGAATTTTTTTTTTGACAATTATAATATTTCAACTATATGTTTGTAAACGTAAGAAAGATGTCAGTATAATTGTGATATAATCAATGTAATTCTCTCTAAGTTACGCACAATCCGACTGAAGTTCGTTTCTAGCTTGTATGGAAAACGAAACAATTTTATTTTCCCTCTGCAGGTGTGATTTCCGAAGTCAACCTTGAGTAGGAATAATATAGCAGCTGAAATTCAGCAGCTATTTGGAGAGAAAGATGAACGATAAATCGCGACGTATGTGTGGAGCACTTTTATTAATCGAAACTGTGTCAGCTGCCAATATTGTAAGAAAATTTTGACATTATTTTCTAATTCTAAATATATCAAAAATATTTTTTAGACATACAATATGACTTGTTGGCATGATTTATAAATGGAATGGCCCAAAATTTACGATATCTGGAATTCTGTAAAAACCACTTACTAAAATACTGGCCGAATTCGACAACCAAGTGGTTTACAGCTAAAATTTTCAATTGAAACATATTATGCGGTTAGCTCGTAATGGTTTCCTCGTTGAAGTATTTCTTAATTTAAATTTTGATGGCATGTAAGGCATACTTCTTTATAAATTCGTTTCATAAAAAAATTCAAACATTTTATCATTTAAACATTTTTACTTATGTTAAACAGAAACCTACACACATATCATGAAAAAATAAGCATACATTACATCAACAATACCTACATACATACATCATACATATCTACATACATACATATCTACGTACGTACATACATACACCATAATATCTACATACATATCTACGTACATACATACATACATCATACATACTTACATACATACATCATACCTACGTACATACATACATACATCATTACATACCTACATAACTACCCACATACATACATACATCATACATACCTACATACATATCATCTACAAATCTTCATCATCAAAAATAAACGTAAAATCGTAGATAAAATATCCATAGTTCAAATTGCTTCAAAACGGTGAGTTAATTTATTGTAAAATAAGTTTGAAATATTTCTATAATACCGGATACGAAAAACGGAAGTATCAAATGCAATAATAATAATAATAAATAGGATTTTCGGCTTTAGGTAAGAGAGATTTTACTTTTTTAATACATATATATAAGCAGTTCATTTTTTTAAAACAGAATGGCTGTTTCGAAGAGAAATTAAGCGAAGAGACTTCTGATTCTTTGACATCGTTCTATTTCATCACAAAGAAACAGGCATATTTAAAGTACAGAGGAGTACACACACAGCACAGAGAGGAAGGAGGAAAAGTTCTTGAACATTTTATCCCTGGTCTTATATAACATAATACTCATAGGGACAGTATTTGTTCACAGTGCTAATACAATGATATTTAGACAGGGATTTTCGCGCCACCAAGAAAGGGAAAGAGGGATATTTTGTTCTAAAGAAATCTATCAAGTCAGCGATATGTTGCCGTTTCCCTCGGAGTGAGGGAAAGCTAGACTTTCAGCCATTTAGCAAAGCTTATGTTGAATTAATTACATAGATAAAGTGGAATAGGACCAGGAAAGGGAATATTCTAGAATGAAGTTAATATGGGCTAAAAATTAGGAAATTAAGCACGTTTAAATTGAATTTTAAAATATCATTACATATAACTATATAAATAAAAATGAATGTCTGTATGTCTCTTATGCGCTGGCGTACCGTTCATCCGATTCCGATAAAATTTCGACTATTTATTACTTGCAATTACAGGGTGGTTATAGGCATAGTAAAATTATCTAAAGTATAAAAAAATATTTTCGAATCTATTTACCGCATCTATTGACCAAGGATTAACCACCAAATAACTAGCAAAAAAGAAACAACAGATTCAGTAAACATTAATATTCCACTTCCAGAACCAGTACAAACCATTTTGCACCACCTTAGTTTTAAAAAAATTATGTTTTCAACTATATTAAAGATTTTATGATATAAATATATTTTCTATGTTCCATCAATTTTGAAAGAAAATATTTTAATCTCATTTTCTAAAATCAAACTTTAGAATTCTGAACGAATATGAAACGAATCACGAGATACAACAAATAGTTTCTATCATTTCTATTTACTAAGAAGACCAAGTTTTACAATTCTAAAGGAATACACAAATTTAATATATAAAAATGAATATTTGTTTGTTCGTATTTTATATTTTATGTATTGAAAATATTTCAGTGCAAATAATTTTGCTCCATCTTAGTTTTCAAAAAATTATCTTTTTAACTATATTAAAGATTTTGTGGTGCAAATATATTTTATATGTTTACTCAATTTAAAAAAATTATTTCAATTACAATAGTTTCTATCATTACTATTCTGAAAGAACACCAAGCTTTACGATTTTAAAAGAATACGCAAATCTAAAAGATAAAAATGAATATTTGTCTGTAGAATAGAATAATAAAAATGGAATAAGTTCTATTTACGATACCCATTTATGTATCCTTCACTTTCAATGAATGTATTTATTCTTAACAAGAAAATAAATATTATTCTTTCTATCATTCTTTATTAAACAAGACAGTTATTTTAAATTGCAAACGATATTTCCTACATAATTCCTTCTGCGGTAGCAACGTGGCGGGTACTCTCTTGTGTATATGTTATTGCTAAAGTATGTAATGCAGTTATTTTATAGAATGCCTAGTTATTCCATAAAATAACTGATCGTGTCCGTTAAAGTGTGTAATATGTTATTAATTTGACATTTTAACTAGTTATTTCATAGAATAACTAAATATTCTATAAATTAACTAATGAGATACAGTTAAAGTGTGAAATAAACAATTTATCTAAAATGAAATAACTAGGTATTCTATAAATAAACTAATGATAGACAATCAAAATGAAAACGAAGCAATTTATCTAAGGTGGAAGGTAAATGTTTATGTCGTTGACATTTTGAGAGTATGGCGAAAAAGTGTTCTCGTTTTTTTATGCTTTGGCATTTTCGCCGTCCTTCAAAAATTAATTTCATTTGAATTCGAAATTAACGTTTTTTCCCCGCTACTTTCCCTATTGTTAAACGAAACGTAAATGCACCTTATATTAAAAAGCGAGATATATCATATAGATTATTTTACACTTTAACGGAATCGTTATTCTATGAAATAACTCGTGTAAGTGTCAAATTAATTACATATTACACACTTTAACGGACGCGATCAATTATTTCATGGAATAATTAGGTATTCTATGAAATAACGGATTTCATACTTTGACGGTAACATATATACAAAGTGATATAATACTTTAAATAATGTATTACATTTTTTCATCATAAATAAAGATAGAAGCTAGGACAACGAAAATCGTTTACCGAGACTTGGTAGTGCATAAAATAGGAGAATGCGTTTTGTTGCCTTTAAAACATCAAACATAATTAATAACAGCTTTCATACGATCATATAAATAACAGTTTTCATCATTCTTTTTCCTTAGAAACGCCATCCAATTGACCTGGATACGTATCTACGAAATAATTTTTTTTTTAAATGAAGGTTAAAAGTATACACGTGCGGTGGTTTACTTTTTCAATCAGCTTTTAAAGAGGTTTTCTTTCCAGCAATGTCATACTAATGTATTCAGTGAACTACAGCCTTTCTCCCGACCGAAACAAATCAGTTTTTAACTTCTATTCGCAATTCTGCGTTTGAAAGTTTCAGTGTTCTTCTACAAAATTCATCTAAAAAAGTTAATTTTTTTGTAGAATATTTTTTATTTAACCTGATTTCACTCATGTTTATAAAGATGTAACCTTTTCTGTTTTTTTCCATTAATTTTAATCGTTTGCGTATTCTTGTATTTATTACGTATATTGTTCTATGCATTCTTATTATTTTTAGAATTTAATTGTTATTCAGTTGATTAATTTAGCTCAATACATACGTGTAGTAATCCAATTTATCAATTTCAGAAGAAAAAACAATTTCATAATTATGACGTGTATATAAAAACGAATTAAAATGTGATTATTTAAGATTAAAATGGGAAAAATTATTAAAATTTTAAAAATGGTGCTTTTTAAATTGTACATTAAAATAAACGTGCACTTTATTATTATTTATTTTGTAATCCAATTTATATAGTTTCTTAAATAAAGTCAACGTTATATTTAAAACATAAAAATACTTTAAATGCTGGCAACTAAGAAAAAATTTCATTTGCAAATTGAATTATTCCTATGAATAATTATTTACAACTCATTCATATTTTAATTATTTCATTGAAAAAACGACTCTAAAGATATATAGAATATTTAGAAATGCATGGATATACTTTCACTTATGTATAGATAATAATTACTGCTTAGTAATTAATAGTTATTTCACAACCCAATCATTGCGGATTTAAAATATGCTTTAATACACACATACAATTTATTTAGCCTAAATTACATTCATAACAAAAGATGTTTATCTCAAAAGGAACATTTTTAATATCACGTCGTATCGAATTATAAATGCAATTAGACGGCTTTATATCATAAATATAATGACAGAACATTTAAAATATAATCTTCTCAATTTCTAAACGATTAACTAATATATATTCAAAACTTTTTTTAAAAAAATGTAGCATTCAAAAGTCATTTGAGCAACCTCTTTCAAATACATTCCAAAAATGACGCAATACATTAACATAAGTGACCTCTAACCGAAAATGGTTGAGTGACGTAAGCAGAAGGAACCGGTAGATGGTGGTGGCGGTGAACGTGTTTCAGCGTGAAATTTTATGCCGGTTCACATTTTTCATTCGTAAGTGAAGTGAATGAGCAATAATTTTTAGTATAAGTATCTTCTTAATTCTAATAATAAATAAAAAGGCGATTAGAAGCTGTCATCTTTATTTATTTATCATTACCAGCTGGTACCCGGCGCGTTGCTGCCACAGAAGAAATAATTTTGGAAATATCGTTCGAAATGTAAAATAACTGTCTTGCTTAATTGGGAATGGTAGAAAGAATAATATTTATTGTCGCATCGGAAATGAATATATTCATTGAAATTGAGCGATATATAAAGGAGAAGCGTAAACAATATTAATTATATTTTGTTTTAACTTTATTATTCAAGGGTAGGCAGTATTTGTTTTGTTTTTCCATCTTCAGCAGAAACAAATAAGTGCATAGTAATAAGTATTCAAAGTTTCATCGTAATAGGATGAGCGATATGGCAGCGCATAAGAGACATACTGACAAACATTCATTTTTATTTATATAGTATGTTATTTTGTTTTTACTAAAGCCATTTTAATAATAATGTCTTCTTTAATATCAACATATAACGGACGAAACAAAAATAATAACCATCCTTTTCATATTTCAAATTTTAGATGTAACATACGGACAGAAAACGAACTTTTAATAATGCCGGTAATTTCAGATAATAACTTTTGTTATAGATGATAAAAATATAATGTATTCGTTTTTATTTTTACATCAGTCTTTCTAAAACACAGAACAAAAAATTTTTTTTGAATGGTTATCAAATTATATTTGAAGTTAAAGATAGCAATGAATTAGAGAAGAATATTAGGACATATTTCTTATTATATCGAAAATTTAGGGTAACATTTTTTTTCAATCACCAAGAAAAATCTATATGCATTAAAATCGAACCATTTAAAAAATTGTTTCAGATAGTGCAAACGTACGAAAAACACTATTTTGTTTAAAAAAATTTCAAGGTCAATAAGTAAATAATTTAACTGCTATATAGCAATTTATAATATTACTTTGTCACACTACATTCAATTTTCAAATAACTTCCATGAAAGTTATTTTTATTGCAAGTAGATTATTTATATTAAATATATGAAATATAGTTTTAGGTATTTTTAGTTACTTACTATACCTTAATTTACCGGCTTATCGAACTTAAAGAAAATGAATATAATCTAAACCAAGAATTTCAGAGCGTGTTTTAAATAATATAGATAATAAAATGAACCAAAAGTTACTTTATCATTTATAAGTGTTTTTTAGAAAAATTAAGTTGTGAATTATTTGAAAAAAAAATGCATATAAACGCATATTTTTACCCATAACTTCTTTGCATCTCAAACTTTTTCTTAGATTTTGGTTCATTTCGTTCATCATTATATTCTATAAATTGTGTGAAAAGAAAGAAAACATTTCTTCACTACAATTTTGTGTAGACTGTTAACAGTTTGTGTTATATTTCATCAAAATTTACTATGAATTTTCCTATTACACAAAATATATAATAGTTTCAAATAATTTTATTGTAATTAAATTATTTTATATTTTAATTGACAATACATTTATAAACCATAATTTTAAATAGTTTTTTTAAAAAATAAATCCAAGTTTCCAAAAAAACTTTCTGAATAAAGTTGAATACCTTAAAAAGTTTAGAAAATGTTAGCAATTTGTTTGAAAAAAGTCAGTGCGGAGAAAAATAATAAAGTCTCAAATAATAAAAATAATTTTAAAAAACCACTTAAAACAAATAATAATAAACCACTTAAAACTCAATTTGTATTGAAGACGTTATTCATTTCAACATTTTACGATACATTAAAAAATTCGCAAATATAAAACCAAGCAATAAAAGATCTCTTATCATCAAAAGAGAATAACATGAATATGTATAAAAGAGTACTCACCCTCACCCCAACCACCTGTGCTGCAACCGCCGCGATTTCCACTAAAAGACCGTCGCAGAAATTTATCAGCTGTCGAACATTTGCGACAAAAAAAATTTAAAACACCTAAAGAATGAATCTAATAAAAGAACTACCAGTGAATTAATTTTGCACCAAAATATCTCCCTTTCACTTACCTAAATATTAATAAAAAGAAAATAATTTTAAAAAAAAGTTCGTCGAATGTGTCCTTGTCCGAGCGAAACAGGAAAAACAAACGAAGTGATTGAAAAATTACGGACATATGATTCAAGCCGAAGAAGTTAACTGAAGTGAAGCCGGTTTCCTCCGCTGGTGAGGGGGTTGCTGCATTTTCCCGAACACGTGTTGGTGTGTACGAGTCGGAGCCCCGCCGGTAGAAGGAGTTCTATCGCCAACAAGGTAGGAATTGGCGGGAAGAAAAGGAGTTTTTCGGAAGTGAAATAAAAAAGGAGAGGGAGCAGCAGATGTGTGACCGGCACCTGTTGTGTGTGATAGAAAAGATAGCTATTGCTTCAGCTCTGTATGTTACAATTTCATCATGAAGTCGAACCTAGTAGTTTACATTAATTTTTCATTTACAAAGACATTTTCAGTATTCATTAATATATATATATATATATATATATATATATATATATTAGATATTTCAGACACAATTAGATAAAATTATTGGATAATTATGATACATTAAGGTATCCGACTTCGTTCAAAGGAAATATTTTTAAAAAATCTGATTTTTTTAAAACTATTAAAAACTATGGTTATTAGATGTGTTGTCAATTGTAATACAAAATACTATAAGTTATTTGAAATACTATAAATAATAATAAATATAACTATAAATACTATATTAATAATATAACTATAAATAATAAATACTATTAATTATTTGAAAATATAATATAATTTGAGAAATAGGAAAATTGGAAGTAAATTTTAATGAAATTGAACCCAAACGGTTAACCCTCTGTACAAAATTCTAATGAAGCAATAATATTTTTCTTTGCACACAAGTTATAGAATACAATGATGAATGAAATGAACCAAAATCTATCTTGAGATGCAAAGAAGTGATGGGTAAAAATATACGTATATATGCATTTTCCCCATAAATTTAAAGCGCATTTTTCTAAAAATACATTTAAATGAAAAAAATATTTGACAAAGAATAAAACGTTTGGTTCATTTCATTGCCCATATTATTTAAAGCGCAGGCTGAAATTTTTATGTAAATATCTCTATTAGTTTTTGGGGATATCATGTTAACGGTGCAGAATTTTTACGTAAATACTTTAATTAGTTTTTGAGATAACATGTTAACGGTGGAGAATTTTTATGAAAACTGTTTTTAATGGCAAAATTTAGCTAAGAAATATGTGACCCTGAATGATAGTTCAGGCCTTCCTTTCCCTAGAAAATATAAATTGCTTTGGAAACAGAAAAATCTGAACTATAAGAATTTTTAAAAATTGCCAATGTGGTCAATTACCAGCGTTTTTAACGTAGTTGGATACCTTAACTTGATTTTCTTTTTATTAGAAATATTTCCGACTACCTTACGGTTAACGCAATGACTATATGATTTTTTTTATCAACACTTTTGTTTTGCACACAAATTGATAAAATTTTCAGAATTTTTTAAAAATAAATTAATCGGTTTCCAATGTTCTTTGTTTTTGGAAATGGAATAAAAAAGCAGAGAGAAGAGATGTGACATTGGCACCTGTTACGTATGATCGAAAATATCTGTATCTTCAGTTCGGTGTGTTACAATTTTATAATGAAATTAGAAATGTTACAATTTCATAATGAAGTCGAACCTATTTCTTTGCTTTATTTTTTCATTTACAAAGAAATCGTCAGTATTTACTAGAAAAAATATAAATATATATTAGATATTTCAGACACAATTAGATAAAATTATTAGATAATTATGATACGTTAATTTGATTTTTTTATTAGAAAAATTTCCGACAACCTTACGGTTAAAAAAATAACTATATGATTTTTTTTTTTTTTTTTTTTTGCACACAAATTGCTAAAATTTTCTAAATTTTTTTTAATGAATTAATCGGTTTCCAATGTTTCCTTTCCAAAGTTTCCATAAAAATAAAATGAAAAAATAAAAAAAGATATTAGATATTTCAGACACAATCAGGTAAAATTATTAGATAATTATGATATTTTAATTTGATGTTTTATTAGAAAATACATTTATGATTATCTTCAAGAAAAAGAAATGACTATATGTGACCTTTTTTTTCCTCCGCACGTTTTTTCTTGCACACGAATTGCTAAAATTTTCTAAATTTTTTAAATGAATTAATCGTTTCTCTCTAATAGAATCTTTAGTTGGTTCAGATTATATTAATTTTATTGAAATTTAATAAGCCGATAAACGAAGTGATAGTAAATAACTAAAGCGACCTAAAACTGTATTTCACATATTTAATGTAAATAATCTACTTGCAATAAAAATAACTTGCATGGAAGTTATTTGAAAATTGAATGTAGTGTGACAAAGTAATATTATAAATTGCTATATAGCAGTAAAATTATTTACTTATTGACCTTGAAATTTTTTTCGACAAGATCATGTTTTCTGTAAGTATGTGTATCTGTTACAATTTTTTAAATGGTTCGATTCCAATGCATATATAGATAGATTACCTCCGAGGATGCAAACGAAGGAAGAGATAGAGCAAATGTCGATTATACTTGCAGACCAGAAAATTTTCTCCGGCTAAGCCTATCATGCATTGAATTTTGAAAAAATATTAGCAATAATTTGTAAGAAAGATACTCTTTGAATGGAAATGAACATATATCATATTTTCAATCATGGTTTAAAAATGATTTAAAAATACGTGATATTTCATAAAAAAATACTTATATATAGCGCATTTTATTACGATTGACAGTTTTTAAAGGCGTATTAGCTTATAGATTAAAAATATTAAAACACAAGAAGGAAGGGAGCTATGGGCAAGTATTACTTTAAAGCAGTTCATAAAAATTGTAATAAATCAACTATTTTATTTTTTAAATTTTCATTTTGACATTATCCACAGTTTTAAAAAATTTCCTTAAGCCTGTATTTTTAAATAAATATCTAAATCTGTTCTCTAACATTGTGTATACATATTTTGTTATCATTTCCCATAAATACATTCTTTATTAAGGTTACTTTCAATATTAAGAGCCACGTGCATTATTATGTATCGAATTAAAAAAAGAATCGAAATTTGAAGCAAAAATTGTAATTTTAGTGATATTAAACGTGCAAAACATTGTGAAAAGTTATATATATATTTTAAATCAGCAGAGATAATTTTATACACTCTTTTAACTCTCATAGGATAATTTGTAGCTTTATAATATTTTGGCATATTTTATTTTATTTGTTTCTTTCTTTTCCAACAACTTTATTCGTAATCTTTTCTAAAAGGCCATTTATAGAGTAAGAATATTAAAATGAAAATGTCAAAAAAAATTGAAAAGAGAAAGAAAGCGGCTTGAAAAACGAGAATTTTGCTTTGAAAATCTCATCAAGTCATAAACTTAGCGATTTTCGCTAAATATCTGCTTTATCATCACCTCTAAAAACCAAAAAAAAAAAATAATAATAATAAAATAAAAGCTCATACTGCTTTTAATTTTTAAACATCAGACCTAATTTGGAACGATTTTATCAAGTAAATAAAAAATCAAAAAAAACCTTTGATTTTTAATACTAAGAACATATACGATATTAATCCTTCTTAAAATCTCATCTAAAAATTTCTAATGTTAAGATACTGGTGTTTATCATCATTTAGAAAAATTATTTTACAGGCGGAAATGTCAGGTACCAGACATAAATGAAACGGAATGAAAAAAAAAAATCCTCTGGATGAATTCATTTAAATAGGATTATAATTTAAAAAATAACCCCAGGTTCATTATATCCGATTTTCCAGGCGATATATTGATTCGTAGACACGGTTACTGTAATTGCGTTAACTTTAAAATGAAAATGTCCTTTTTTTTTTGTCTGATATTTCTTTCAAACCGATAAGCTTATTGCTTTCATTTCAAGGACGCAGTGTAATAACTTCGAAAGAGGTGACAGTGAAATGAAATTTTCGAGCTCTTTGTTTTATTTAAACGATGATCCTTACTTTCAAGAAACGGCGAATGATCGTCCGGTCTTCTATTAAGCATATCATAACTTCATTCGTATTCTACACCATTGTTTCTAAAGCTGATCCATAAGACTGGACGGTTTTTTCATCAGTTTATCCTTCAAACATTGCTAGTTTGCAGAAATCCCAGTTTTTATGCGCCATAAGAGCTTGAAACTCAGCCATTCGTTAAGAGCCCATTCGATTTGAACGTTCGAGGGGAAAAAATTTAAAAATTCGACTTTTTAAAAACTATTTAATGTTTTAGGTATAGTGTTGATTATAAATACTATAAACACAAAAAAAATATTTGAAAATATAGAAAATTTTGAGAAATAGTAAAATTAATATAGTAAAGACAATAAAACAGTTAAAAAATAGTAAATAAATAGTAAAATAGTAAAGGTATAGAATATAGTAAAGTAGATAAAATAATAAAAGGGTTTATAGATAAAAAAAAGGGCATTATAGGTAAATAAATGGTTAATTTTTTTCCGAATTTGACTTGCAAGTAACTAGATGATTAGTGATAAATGATAAATTATATGTCATAGATGATTAGTGATAAATGACATTTTTAACAATATATTAATTAAAAAGGGACCACAAATAAGCAATTGAATGACCGTCAAAATCTAAATTTTCGAATTAAGCTTTTATTTATTTATTTTTTTGTATAAAGAAATATAACTACTAAAATAATGTTCAAAAATTAATTAATTTCAACTATTGCCTGGATGATGAGCTAACTTTTCCTTTGATAAATAACAAATTGAAATTACTCATACAAATAAATCAATGTTATTTTTTAAAAAATGAGATACAGATTGGAACTTTCTCAAAATTCTGACGCACTCTGCTCGCTTCCCAGTAACTAACTATTCGAATTTTTTTTTTTTTTTGCATAGCAATGATGCATTCTTTCTGCGCTTTCTGAAATTATTTACATAGGAATGCGGTTTCTTTTCGACGTTCTTCATCGAACTTCTGAGAAACGACTTCATTGTCTCGCACTTTGGGGGAGATTCGAAAAGCAATATGCTCATAGTTAAACTGGATTTGTTGGGATGTTATTTATGGCCGTAAGCACTTTTGCAACAAATTCATGAATCATATAGTGGCGGATCCTGAAGTTTGCCAGAAAGCAACGAATTCGGGTTTTTTTTTTTCCAAGAAAAATCGATTTGTAAAAGCAACTATTTGATTTTTTTAAAATGTACGGGGAAAAAATGTAATAACAAAAGTTACTAGTAATTAGAAGAAATTGCTAATATAATATTTTTTTTTTTCAATAAGACATTTTCTTGTTATAAAATAATAACAATTTTTTTCTCCTTTCTTCCCGAAGCATATTAAGAAAACCTTAGATTGAGCCTTTATTCTTAAACTAGCCGCCTTTGGCGACCAGCTGGTTCGCCATGAGTAAAGCGTTCTAAAATTTCCCATTAAATCATATATTTTTTAGTCAAAATTTAAGAAATAGTTTAAGTTGAAAGATTCAGTTATTAGTAGTTAAATAGTCGGTAACTTTATTTGGAAAAACTTTTTGAGTTTAATGCTCTAATAATTTATCAATTATGCTTCCAAAATATTAAAAATGTTTTTTTCGGGGATATTGCCAAAATGTTAAATATGTGTTTTAAAGAAAAAGGGAAAAAATTATTGAATTAATGATACAGATATTGCAAACGATTATAGAAATATGCCATTAAGTCGGGATTTCAATGCAAATCCTGTCTAAATTCAATCAGGTTTACTGTAAATAAAGATAATTTATGGAATTAATGATATAGATATTGCAAACGATCATAGAAACTTTTGCTTTGCATTTATTTTTTAGAAAATATCTCATTTATATATATCTCTTTATTTTATCCAGTCAAGTGCTAAAAGTTACATATCTTTAGGTTTTATTTGCGATGATAGTTGTTGTTTTTTTATTTAAATTTCCGGCATTGTTTTATTTTATTTTATCCAGTCACATGCTAAAAAAACATGGTTGAAATATTTCTTTAAAAATTCGTTAAAAATAGAAGCTTGAGTTATACATTAAAACACTGATACCATTAGAAAGCTAATTTTTTAATCTTTAAATTGATGTTAAAATCGTGTTTGTCTGATAATAATTTCGGAAGTTATAGCGGAAAAACGTCGAAATTTCGCTTAAATTTTAATTAATTCACATTCTAATTAAAAATTCAAAAAAAGTGCTACGAGGTGCACATTCCCGACCCCCAAGGTATACATGTACAAAATTTGGTAGCTGTAGGTCCAACGGTCTGGCCTGTAGAGCGCCAACACACACACACACGCACACGCACACACACACACA
>JAPMOQ010012558.1:1004776-1015530 GCA_026543055.1 Argiope trifasciata
AATATATATATATATATATATATATATATATATATATATATTAATGTAGTTATCTACTTAATAGATTTCGTATGTAAAACTATTTTTACATCATATTTCATGTTTTATCGTGACGTCATAAAGTTTCCACTCTATATCCGCAGCGAATTAAATTTAATTCTTTTATCTATTCCGTCCTTACGATTGCTAATTTGACTGCAATTCTTTTAAGGCCGTTGAACTTCCACCCGGTAAGACTACAACCGGGATGAAAAACCACCTTTCTGAATCCTTCCCCCGCTGGTCATTTGAGGAAGGGTATGTGAAAACAGTTGTTGCATCTCTGAAAAGCAACTCTCGCGGCAGAAAAGAATTCGTCGGAAGTAATAAAGCAGGAAAATATTTAAATTGCTGAAAGAGAAAGAACGATGGTGAAATTTAATTATTATGCAAGTTTATTTACCATTATCTATTTCACGCTCTCAGAGTTGAATTTTACAGTGGAATTTTCTCTCACTTCCTGTTGTCAAAGCATATTTCAAGTTTTAAATGCTTGTTTGTTTGTTTATTCTCGATGATAATGATTTTAGTACTTCAAGGATTAAATTATCAGTCAATCGATTAATTTTACTGTCATAAGAGAACATAAAGTTGTTTTCGCTTGAGGTTTTTGAACCGGTTCAAAAGAAACAAATTGTTGAAGCCTTAAAATGTGAATGCAACAAATTGCCGAAGCCTCAAAATGTGAAGGCAGCAAGATTGTCGAAGCCTCAAAATGTGAATACAAAAAATTGTTGAAGTTAAAATAGAAGGCAACAAATGGTTGAAGCCTCAAAATGCGTAGGCAACAAATACACCTTATTATTATTATTTTTTTGAAGTCGACTTTGACAGTATAGTTTTTGAAATATCTATCGTCTGCTAAGGTAATTAATTTTTGCCGTCGGATATCATAATATAATTTTTTTTCATTATCTATCGTCTGCTAATGTAATTTTATTCTGGAGTAGGCTTTCACAGTATATCTTTTGAATTATCTATCGTCTGCTGTTGTAGTTTTTTTTTTCTTGGAAAAAACATTGTTATTATCTAACTGGCGCATCGTTTTTTAAAAATAATCCAAACAGGTTAAAATATTTTTTGTTTAATCGATGAAGATTATTGGCTCAGGAATCATTTCAACTAATCAAAATGGGGTTATTAGAAAATCACATTGTTGTCACAGGTTGTCACATTTGGCGATTTCTCACCAACTAAAATTACAGCTTGATTTCCAAATTATGCATTCTCTGAATCTTTACGAATTGTCTGAATTCATTTAAGTCATTAAGCAGTTTAAACCGGTTTGAAACAATGGATTTATACAAAATAATGAATAGTAGATGGCGATGCCTGATAAGCTATCCCATATGCCATCCCATAATGCATTACGAGTGTAATCAGAATGAGATGTGATACTGTACGGTTAAGTTGCGTGCGTGAATGTCTTGTCTTGGTGTTTGTTTCGTGTGTGGATGTGGTTACTAAAGAAATGTTCCTGAAAACATAAGTTCTGTTGCTTCTTGCACAGATCATAATAATCGACATTCCAACACACTAAGAGATTTTTTTTCTTTCCTAAGGCATGATGATGTAGCCTTATTTAAACAAATGATTTCCAAAAAAATGAATTCTGAAATATTTCATTAATTAGAAATTAATGATTACATTTCATTCATTAATCATTACATTTCGTTAAAAAATATTTAGGTAAACTTAGCCACTTTTATTTGATAAAAAAAATAGTTCAGCTGAAAAAAGGATTTTTTTATTTTCAAGAGTTGCGTATTAATAATCCAGTGTAGCATAAATTACTTTCCTTTATAAGTCCGAGACTATTAGTTTCGTGTAATTTAATCCTTCAGACAAGTGACCCGCAGGAAGTAGATGCATCCATTTCGTCATTTCGAGCATCACGATTTCGTTTTAATTCGATTCATTGCTCGTAAGGCGAGTTCAAATTTGTGTTCTCAACATCATCTGATTTCACTAACAATTGTCTGTACTACGCTCGAGTTAATGTGTACATACCCAATAAAAGATTTGTAAAAAAAGTTTTAATTTAAAAATTCAGTTTTTTTAACAGTAGGTCATTGATATACATTTAAACTCATTTAACTGAGAAAAAACCCTATTACACTAATTATTAATTCATTCATATTTAATGAGCTAATTAGCATTTTTAAAACACGATATCTTGTATATTAATTTGTGAAGACATTCAATTCTAATTGGAAATGTCTAATATGACTCTTCATGTTGTCTGCCTCGATCAAGTTAGAAAAATATAGTTTTTTAAAACCATTTTTTCATCAATAATGAATAGAAAAAGTGATTTTTCTCTCATTTTAATTTTTAAATAGCTATTAAGAATTTATTTCTGTAAATATAACTCAGATCTAAGCAAAAACCGTCCACTACTTCATACAGATTATTTTGATATATAAATAATTGCATTTGGTTTTTTTCTTGTCTAGTTATGATTGATTGAATGAAACAATAGAGTGGAAAAATATCATTCTTCATAACATGAATTTTATAAAAAAAAATCGAAGCTAGAGTTTTTAGTGAAAGTACCTCGCGAAAAATCCTTATCACTCGAGAAATATTCCAAATATTGACACCATCTCGGTATCGTTTGAAATCAAAAGGATCAAAGAGCATTTTGAAGCAATAAAAAAAAAAAATTGATATTTCGAACGATTTTCGAAGTTTAAAGTGTGTACATACGCCTTAGAAAAATATAAACATTTCAACTCTCTGTCATCTCAATCCTGTTTTTTATGAAGTCAGTCTCAGAGTTTTGAAGAGTTTCAACATCTGAGAACAAAACCTCGAAATATTTTTTAATTTCATCTTATGATAATTATTTAAAAACTAGTCACACAAACAGAAAATAACCTCATTTGAACTTAATAGAATAACGTAGAAAATAATGTTAATTCATTAAATAAAAAGAATCTGTGTATCTAGATAACTATTCATTAAAATAATTATTATATAAAATTTAACAGTAATTAGTAATTAAATTAACTTCGATTGCCTTGAATTTTTTTCCAATTTTGCCCTTTTTTTGATTATTTTGCTGCCATTAGGTCCTGTGAGTCAGGGTCTTGGCGTAGGGGTAGGGTGCCTTAACCATACTCTGGGTGTCCCGGGGTCGAGTCCCGATTCGAACATGATTGTTCTTCTGTGTTCTATCAGTGAGTAGTGTGAATGTGTTCCCCCCTCCCCTGTAAAAGGGGCTGTGCAAGCGAATGTGAAGTATGAAGTAGCTGAGAGAAGCTTCTTTAATTAATTTTATAAAAAAACGCTTCTATTTGAAATATTTGTATTTTATTTTACAGATCTCTACTATAAAGATATACTATTATGTGTTAGAGTAAAAATACTATTAATTTATCCCGTGTCTAGCTGAGTTTAAAGTTCTAGTAAAACTTGTAGTATGTTGAACTGGCTCTGAGAAGAACTACTAACTATAAGTTCATTGTTAAGTTATCTCATGTAAATTATTTTATTATTAAAATGTAGCAATTTTGTGATGACATAAGTAGTCTTAGCTCCAGTTGGAACTACTGCAAAAACAAGAATCGCTCGTTTCGACTTAAATCGCTGACAGATAACTGTCAGCAGGTTTGTAAAGTGCCATAAGTAACAACAACGACTTCCAGAGAAAATCAGAAATATTTACTCATCTCTCTGATCTAAAGAGATTACTTTATATATTCATTTATTTTGACATTCTGTTTCCTTTACTGCTCTTTTATTTTTTGCTCTATTTCATTCTTCACTGAGTTCTCAATTTAGAAAACTCCAGAAAGAAGTAAAAAAATAGCTTCTGTTTTCTTCTTTTTTTCTGCTAGGTAATCACTGAAGCGATGTATACCAATTTGCTGAACAAAAAATAAAATAAAAATTCAATTCATAAATAAAAATAAAAGTAACCGAAAGCGGAAAAAAAATTTCCCCTCCAGAAAATCCTCACCTATATTTATTCCTCCACGACCTTGAGATGTCCTTGAGCAAGATCGAATCAAATTATGTTCATATGCATGTACATACTGATATACATGAACTGTTATTTGGAAAACTAGTATGTATTTTTTGTAGCGCGACGAATCACTCAAGCGTATATATATATATATTATATATATATATATATTCGAAAAGAAAGGAAAATAACCGCCCAAAGGAATTTTTGTATTATTACTTTCATATTACCTTAAACTGATTTGTTCTGCCCGAAAAATTTGCCTGAGAATTTATTCGTTGTCTGCCCTCAAGGCCTGTACAATGAAGAAGAAAATGACAGCCCAGAACAGAAGACAAGAAGTTTTGAACATTGTAATTATTTCAACAAGTAATAGATTGTATTTTTTCGTTCATTTTTTCTCTTAAAATAATACAGTTGAATAATATTAAAAGGTCAGCTATTGTTATTTTCTTTCAAGATGGATATGAAAATGTTGTAACGAATATGTAACATTGCTTTCCTGAGTGAGAAGGCTCCCGGTAAAGAAGATTGTTTTACAGATATCATAATGATGCATAGATATCGAGTCAATGATCGTCGGTGACAAACTTGGCAATAATTTGGCGACAAAAAAACCAAAGCTATAAAAAAAAAAACCTTGGCCATATCTCCATGAGTGTACGGAATTCCATCTTTTTAAGACATTCGATGAACTATCAGAAGACCATAAAAGCAGAGGCACACAGATGAGGTCTGAGTGGTAGAGGTCAGTAGTGAGTAGTCGAATGAATTCTCTCCTTGGAATGTTCGAATTTACTTTTTGTTTTTTCGTATACAAAGTGTAACGAAAATATTGTAACCGTCAAAAAAATTCGAACACCAAATTTAGACGAATTAAAACGATTTAGACCAATCACCTTGTGTTCAAACTACGCATTTTTGGTTATATGTTTGTTCATCACTCCTGAAGGAGCCACCTCTAAATTAAGGACATGTTCCAGCATTTTGGTTGGACCTCGCCAACTGCGAGTCAACAACCCGGTCTGCCTCTTCCCATCGATGACGAGACGTTCTTCTTTAGGGAAGGGTTGTACTGACGTCTGCTTCCTGGCAAAGGCATATAGCATGCCTTCCCCGAGATCTAGGCGTCCCGGGTTCGAGTCCCGATTTCGGGCATGGTTGCTCTTCTGTGTTCTATCTGTGAGTAGTGTGAATGCAGCCACCCTCTGTAAAAAGGGGCTGTGCAAGTGAATGTGATGCATGAAGTAACTAAGTCGTACTCTTGGCCCTAGTTGGTGCTACTGAAAAAACATGGGACGCTAATTTAGGACTTAAGCAGCTGAAAGCTCTCTGTTGGCGGGCTTAAAGTGCCATCAGTAACAACAACAACACAGGTCAGGTTTTTCTGTAACAATATAAAGACAAAACAAGATGGTAGCATTTAAACAGATCGTTCGATATTCATCCGCGAAGATACGACGATGCACAGTTAACAAAATCGATTCGTGGAGATGTGACGCTGGACTGATCAGTGCGGAAATATCGCGTCGCGTGTACAAGACGATGAACCCGAATGTGTTAACTTCAAGACACAGAGGGTCTCAAATACATTTACTTATTTTGGAGGTGAAAGCACACAACTGGACAAGCACAAATCGCCACACAATGTATGATTGAAATTCGATTATGGAGCATATATGAGGCGAGTTCGATTGTGGAATCGCGCAAATGGGGAGTATTAAATTCAGCCAAGGATTCCAATTCGCGACCTTACCATTTGCAGTCGCGTAACATATCCGCTAGACAAAAGTGATGACCAATGTTTAGTGGCTGTAAATGGCTTATAAAGGTATCTCCACAAATGTAGTAGCTAGAAAATAACGTGATGATTTTTCCACAATAGTCAGATTGATCGATCGGACATGTTCACAAATAAATACGCTTTATCCAAAAAAAAAAAAAAAAAAAAAAAAAAGGTTTTCTTAAACCCCTTAATGCAAATACAGGCATTGGATTTTTTTTATAACTATAATACTTACTCATAAGGTATCCGACTATCTTCAAAACAGTGGTTATAGAACACATTGGCAATTTTTTTATTTATTGTAATTCAGACTTTCCTCTTTTCAAAACAGTTTATCTTTTCCAGGAAAAGGAAGGCGTGACCTATCATCTAGGGAATTTTGAGCAAAACATATTTTTCAACTAAAATTTGTCTTTAATTTTCTTAAAACTTTAATTTTCATAAAAATTCCGCACTGTTAACATGATATCTCAAAAACTAATAGAGGTATTTACTTAAAAATTTATCGTGGCTTTAAATAATAAAATTTACCATGGCAATAAAATGAGCCAAAAGTTTAATTGTTAGACAAATACTTTTTCGTTTATAGGTGTTTTTAGAAAAATTAAGTTGTGGATTTATGGTAAAAATGCATATTTTTATTTAGTAAAAAGTATATTTTTAAACATAACTTTTTTGAATCTCAAGATATTTCTTAAGTTTTAGTACATTTCGTTCATCATTATTTTCTATAACTTGTGCACAAAGAAAAATAGGATTGCTGCATTATAATTTTGTGTAGAGTGTTAATCGTTTTGGTTAAATTTTATTAAAATTTAAAACAATTTTCCTATTTCCAAAAATGTATTACATTTTCAAATAATTTTGTTGCATTTATCGCATTTTATATAATAATTTGACAATACATCTACACACCATGGTGGTGATTCTAATGCCACTTGGTCATATTAAGCCCGAATGAGAATAGCTCTTTCGAATGAAGGCAGAAGTGTGCGCCTTTCGTTGTTAACGAGCAACGTTCGGGTGAAAGGACGACTTGGCTCCAACACACACACCACAACCCCTTTTAGGGGAACTCATTCATTCATCCGCAAGTCAGAATTGAGATCCAAATCAGGGATCGATCATTCCTGATTCAGTACCCCCAGAGGTATCATTTGTTATGGGAACATGGATCTACAAATAATAGTTTTAAATAGTTTTTAAAAAATCCAATTTTTCACAAAAATTATCTTTGAGCATAATCGGATACCGTAAAGTTTAAGAATATAAAAACGAAAAACATATGCTCTCCCCTACATTCTATATAGCCCCAGCTGCATTTGTCTATTCATCTCTGAAAAGGAATGGGGCATATGTTCTGTTCTTAATAAACCCACGTCACCCTTCCATATTAACAAAAACGATGTGGCAAGAAGAATCCATAGAGACCTATTCGGACTTTTTTTCCAATGAAACACGCCTCTTGGCATCTGCTTGTGAGGTCCATTGTGGTGTTGACAGCTCTCAGCTACATCAGGCCGAGAAAAAGTTGGGCAATCAGTTCTGTGTCCGATCGCTCAATTACTTGCGATGTGTAAAGGTTTGACGAGCTTCTGTGCATTGCCTTTCAAGAATGCTGAGAACAGCGAGCCCTTTATTCCTTTTTTATTTTGTTATTTAATTCATTTTCCTGTCTTTTATTTCGTTGCTCAATGCTTGTTTGACGTCATCTCTGTTGTGCAACATGCGATGGAAAAGAACTGTTTTGATGAAGTGACAAGAGAATTTATTGGCGAATAATTGGAATTGGGTATTGACGTGGACGCGATATTATTGGTTTGGAACAACACAAAAAGAAAAATCGAATTCAGGAAAAAATTGAGATTACTTCACCAAAAATGTGATGAATGCGTTTTCCTATAAATTGCGCAGTAAATACGATTTACAATAATACGTAAATTATATTTATTGTGATATTATTGTTTTGTGTTAGAGGAGCTGTTGATATATAACGTTAATGGGCACGCTATATATCTGCAGCGTGTTATATATATATATATGTTATAGAGTGTTATATATATATATATATATATATATAAGGATTTATTGGCGAATAATTCTGATTAGGGATGTGGAAATGATATTATAGTTTTGGAACAACATATTAGTTTTTCCAAAAAAGAAAAAAAAATGGAATTAAAAAAAATGTGATGAATGTGTTTTCTTATTAACTGCGCAGTAAATATAATTTACAATAATGTGTAAATTATATTTATAAAATTATATATAGTTATATTATAATTATATGTAGTAAATATAATTTAAAATAATGAGTAAATTATATTTACTGTGATATTATTTGTTTCTGTTAGCGGAGCTGTTGATATATAAAGTCAATGGATACGCTATATATCAACAGTGTGTTGCACATTATATCATCCCGCTGAAAGCTTTAAAAGCTATTATTCTATTTCTATTGCAAAGTAGATACAGCAGGATGAAATTTCGTGTTAGTAATTTATTAAATGCGAATATTCAACATGATTTATCTGAATAATCTTGATGTCGTACTATTGGACAGACAGGAGCAATCAGAGTCAATCTTAAATAGCAATATAGTTGATTATGAATCCTGCTATAACTCTTCATAATGCATTTTTCTGAACAGAAATTATTTTTTTCATCTTCTTTTAGCAGATGAGAACATAATATTGTTCTTGCTTGATGTTTTTGAATCCTCAAAATGAGAAGACAAAAATTGTTGAAGCCTCAAAATGCGTAAGCAATAAATGGGTGATTTATTACTTTTTATTTTGGAGTTGGCAGTCACAGCAGAGCTTTAAAAGCATCCATCGTCTGCTGATGTAGTTATTATTGGGTTGAATATTTTTAATTATTGGTTGAATATTCTTATGTAGGTTTATTTTATATATATTCTTACTTTATTTGGTGATGATTTTAATATTGTTTTGTTTTGTGTCTTTTCTGTTAATTTGATGTATCTCTTTGGCCTTAATTTTCGGGTCACGAGGGCTCAATACTATTGGACATTGTCCAATTCCTTACAGAAAAAATCCCTTATTTTGAATCCTTCCCTAAGAATGACCCTTGTAAAAGTGTTCAGGTCAGATTCTTTTTGTATCTGTCATAATTTTGATTCGATTGTATTCCTTTTTCCCTTGTTTATATTTCTAACTTACTTAGATTCAGCTGTATTTTGGTTGTATCAGCATTAGTGCTCACTAAATTCAATGATAGTTTTTGTAAATGTGAATCTTGTTCGAATATAAAATAATTATTTAGTTTCAATTTCTATTTTTGATTCCATGTCCGTAATTAGTTTCTTTTCCTGTTATATTGCTAATGTATTATATATATATATATATATATATATATATATATATATATATATATTAATGAGAGAGATAAAGTATCGTGATTCTTTCAAACCGGTTTAAACTGATTAATGACTTAAATTAATTAACAAACAATAACTTAAAAATAATAATGTTCTTTCACGATAACTTGAAATTTGAGATGGTAGATTTCATTTTTTGAAAGTGAAATAAATTGTAAATATTTTATTTACAATTTATTTCATATTTTTTTTATCTGTATTCTAAATTCTTTTTGATGATATTTTTTAAGGAGAAAAAAAGAAGATATTTAGTAGATATCGAAAGAAAATTAACAAAGGTATAATTAAAAGGTATTAAAAGAAAGATGATAATTTTTTTAAAAAATTTTATAAAGTTACACTTTGCTGATTGCGTTGACATCTTTGAGTAAAATGTTTTACAAAAATACAAGAATTTGTAATAAAAGTGGGTTCAAAAGTTTTTCTTTTCTTTTTTTGTCATACTGCCGCATTGAAACGAAACACAGCTGAATCTGCATACCTGAATGGTTATGACGCTGGACTCAAAGTCAGAAGATCATGTGTTCGAATCCTAGTAGACTTAAATTTGTTTAAGCATTTTTCCTTTATTTCGTGCTCCAGAAGATTCTGAACCTTTCTCTAATTTACCAGATAAGTGCTCCTGACTTTTTTTACTGTCTCCAGAAAGGTATTCTGGAACTCTCCCTACTTGTATAAAAACTGAGGATCTCTCAGTCACAGTGTTCTTAATTCAGAATTGAGTTAATAAATAGATTTAACAAATTTGCATCATTAGCGTATATATACGCTCCATTTTCCTGGTCACTGTCACTGGAGCGTACATATACGCTGCATCATGTTATATGCTATGCATATAATATGATATATACTATATTCATATTATATACGATATACCTATATGCATCCCACATTTCAAATATTCACTGAACAAAATAACTAACAAATAATGCTCAAAAATGATTTTTTTTCCTGCTTTTATACAATTTTACACCTAAATATGAAATAAAATTTTTTCCATGATATGAGCCATTTTTTCATGTTTTCATATGATGCAAATGGGTTAATTCAGAGCTGAGTTAATAAATTAACTCTACTTCTTGTGTCTTCTTGAGTTCCATCTACGTGACAATATGATCCAAAGAGTCCAAGGTGATTCCTGCCAGATGACGTTCAGATCATACAAATCTAATGAATTTGAGAAGGACATTGTTTTTTAAAAGAAAAAGGTTCTCTTTTACTGTAGAAAGAAGAGAGAGTATCAAAAGGGAACAAGTTCATTACGGTGGCAGAGAACGCTGGTGGTCATTTTCGCGTGGGTGTCGAAAAATGCGGTCAATGGATTTCTCTGAAGCGTGACGTCTTGCAGGCTGGAAGAGCACGGCATGTGTCCTCCAAAATCGAAAAAAGAAAGAAAAATCGACGTGTTTATTTCGCAGCCTCAATTTGTAAAATTCGATGCTTTATTTCACTTCTTCCAGACAAATAGGATCTCAAAGCCAACGAAATTCGTCCTCGCGGAATATTGTTTCGCCTCCTTACAATATGTGCGTCCTAAAAGAGTAAATGTTTTGAAACCG
>JAPMOQ010012558.1:1015540-1040947 GCA_026543055.1 Argiope trifasciata
ACGAGTGAAATTTTTGAAACCGGCAAAGAATTTCTAAATAAGTGAAATGATTGAAACCAGCAAAGAATTATTAAACGAGTGAAATGTTAAAAACCGGCAAATAATTTCTAAACGAGTGAAATGTTTGAAACGAGCAAAGAATTTCTAAACGAGTGAAATGTTTGAAACCAGCAAAAAATTTCTAAACGAGTGAAATTTTTGAAATAAAAATGACCCCTTTCGTACCGACCACCTTTCGGAATATTGTTTCGCCTATTAAGGTATCCGACTACATTAAAAAGAACTGGTTATCGACCACATTGGTGATTTTTTTAAAATTGTTATTTCTTGCAGTTCAGACTTTCCGAAACAGTTTTGCTTAACATTCCCGTGTGTAAGAAAAGGAAGTCCTGACCTTTTCCTATCCAGGGGAATGTTAAGCAAAACATATTTTTCAGCTAAAATTTGTCTTTAAATTCAATTTTAATTTTCATAAAAATTCTACACTGCTAACATGGTATTTCAAAATCTAATAGAGGTATTTACATAAAAATGTAAAAGTGTGTTTTAAATGATCTGAACAATGAAATGAACCAAAAGTTTCATTGTTGGTGAAATATTCATTTATAGGTGATTTTATAAAAATTAAGTAGTGAATTTATAGAAAAGAATGCATATATCTGTGTATTTTTACCCATAACTTTTTTGCATCACAAAATGTTTCTTAGATTTTGACTCATTTCATTCGTAATTATATTCTATAATTTGAGAACCCAGAAAAATAGGATTGCTGCATTACAGTTTTGTGTAGACTGTTAACCGTTTTGGTTCAATTTCATTAAATTTTACAACACATTTTCATATTCCTCAAAATATATTATATTCTCAATTTTTTTTTTGTATTTATAGTGTTAACAATACATCTAAATTCAAAAACAGTTTTTAAAAAATCCAAATTTTCAAAATTTTTCCTTTGAACGTAGTCGGATACCATAACTGTATGTGCATCCATTGACCAGCAAAGAACCAATTTTTGAAATAAAAATGATCCCATGTGTACTGACCACCTGTCGGAATACAATGATCTCCATCCATATTTATCAATAACACACATTGATCGCTTGAATATCTAAGAGATTCCACTTTTTTGAGGGGGAAGGACTTTGTTTGAGTCTCAGTGGGCTTTAATAGGCATATTACTGACTCTCCTTCCAGCCCAAAGGCACACGGACTATAAATGATGAGTGACCGGACTGCTACAACAGCAACACTGATACCGGCCACGGTACAGGCTTGTAGTTGTTGCTATTTACGGCACTTATTGTTGCTATTTACGGTTTTTAAAGAGCCCCTAAAATTTTAATTTTAATATTATAGTATTTGTTTATATACGTTTTTGATTTAAAATATTTTTATACGAAATAATAATTTATATATAAACACAAACATAGATCGTTACATCAAAGGGAACATTGGTTTTGCATGCTTTTCGAAAGTTTGTTTAAATCTGGCTTGTAGCTTGTTGTTTCAAGCACGACTCTAGATTTTTATTTGTTAGTTGATTTCGAAATTTACTTTTTGTTATATTCATGCAAGAGAACGCTTGGTCACACGAACGTGTCGACCCGAAGACCGTCAGCACTCCCTATGCCAACTTCTTCACCTCACTGTAGCATTCTGGAAGACTATTCCGTGCGTCGAATGTGAGGGCTTCAACTCGCTGGATTTCTTTGAGAGCTGTCCACTTGTGCCGTGCGATGTGCTTGCATTTCTGGACCTCCAACTCATCCGACTTGCTCTTGACTTCTGTGAACTTGCCACTCCACAAGTGTCTGGTTTTCAAATCTAAAGCTGTGTGTTTGGGTGAGACAGAAATGAAATGCAATTGGCTGAAAGATAAACATGGTCTCGGAATCTCATCTCTAAGAGCAAAACATTAGTTCAAATGTTTCTTATTACGGTCATGTTCGAACTGATTTGAAAAACTCGAACAGAAATTTAAATCTGGTTATTGCTACTTATGGCAAGCCAGCTGACAGAAAGTTGTCAGCGATTTAAGCCTAAATAAGCGCCCCTTATTTTTTCAGTAGCGCCAACTAGCCAAGAGTACGACTTAGCTAATTCATGCTTCACATTCAATTGCACAACTCTTTTTACAGGGGGCTGCACATTCACACTACTCACAGACGGAACACAAAATAACAAACATGCCCAAACCTGGACACCCAGACCACGGAGAAGACACGCTACCCCTATGCCAGAATGCCGACTATGTCAGAGTAGAAACATCATAAGGGACTGATGATGGTTCTGATGACTGATGATATCATTCATTCCATTTCCCTGACTTGCAGCACAGAAAAATAATAAAGCAATAAATATTAGTATTAGAGAGGGAGGATAGATTTTCGTAATCAGTTTTCAGCTAAATTTCGATAAAAATCTATAATGCATATGATGTAAAAGACCGCATACCAAGTTTCAGGGGCGGTGGCTGAAGATTCCCGATGGAACGGGGGAGACTCATGTAAGGGAGCTAGCGCAATTCTTCTAATTTGGATTAAAATTACCCGTAATAATGTTGTTGTTGTCACTTATGGCACTATGCAAACCTGCGTACAGTTATCTATCAGCGATTTAAACCAAAATGAGCGTCTCTTGCTTCATCAGTAGCGCCAACTAGCCAAGAATACGACTTAGCTACTTCCTGCTTCACACTGGCTTGCACAACCTCTTTTTACAGGTGGCCACATTCACACACCTCACAGAAGAACAGCCGTGCCCTAATCGGGACTTGAACCCCAGAAGCTTATATCACGGGGAAGACTCGCTACCGCTATGCCAGGACGCCAGCTTTAAATCTGGTTACCGCGCCAATCCCCTATAAAAAAAATTCTTCCTGCTCTTGATATTGCCCTTGAGGGAGAAAGGCAATTTCCGGGTTCTTTCATTTTACTTCCGATTTTCATAACGCCTTTGCATACAAAGTCAATACATCCCCATTCTTTGGAGTTGACAATAAAAAAAAGGCCTTAAACTCAGGGGAAACATCTGTCCCTTCTCCCCCTCATGTAACAGAAAGGGGTGAGGGTACAGCACAAAAAGAGACCGGAAAAATTCACATGACATCAAGGTTAATAAAAATCAGCGTTAAAAAAATGACACGTGTCAGGAAAAAAACTACACAGTGGCTATAAAATGACTTTCCCTGTTTGGTGGCATCTGCAGCCTAAACGAGTGAACGAAATGGTATCACTTCCATAAGCCGAGTTCTAACGACCGGAGAATCTTCAGGTTAGCCACGCGCTGCCCCTTCGACCCCTCTTGCGGTTTTCTGGACTCCTTTGATGCCTGTCCTTTTCACCGACAAATTTTCGATAGAATCGACAGGCATCAACTGGCCCTTTTTATCGACAAATTTTCGATAGAATCGACAGGCATCAACTGGCCCTTTTTATCGACAAATTTTTGATAGAATCGACAGGCATGAACTGGCTTTTTTAACGACAAATTTTCGATAGAATCGACAGGCATCAACTGGCTCTTTTTATAGACAAATTTTCGATAAAATCAATAGGCATCAAAGGAATTCAGAAAACAGCAAGAAGGGTCGAAGAGAGAACGTGTGGCTAAACTGAAGATTCTCCGGTCGTTGGAATTCGGCTTTATACAGACCAGGAAAGGCACTGGAAGATGAATTCCTCAGAAAAAAAACTAGAACCAAAAGTTACCGATAGAGGATATACTGACTCTGTAGGGGAACAGTTTTGATTGAATTTATGAAATTCAAACACAAAAAAAAATTTTTTATTCATCAATATTAAGGGTCGTTCCAGCGACCTGTCCATCCGTCAGATGAGCCACGTGTTCCCCCTTCGACCCCTCCTGCGGTTTTCTAGACTGCTTTGATGCTTGTCGATTGTACTGAAAATTTGTTGGTGAAAAGCGCAGGCATCAATGGAACCCAGAAAACCACAAGAGGGCCGAGAGGGGAACGAGCGGCTCGCCTGACGGATGGACAGTCGTTGGAACTCTGTTATATACAGACCAGGGAAGGTATTGGAAGATGAATTCCTGAGATATAAAGCTATAAGATCGATAGAGAAAATACTGGCACTGTAGGGGTACAGTTTTGATTGAATTTATGAAATTCACACACAAAAAATTATCTTTTATTCACAAGTATTAAGGACCGTTCTAGTGACCTGTTCATCTGTCAGACGAGCCACGAGTTCCCTCTTAGACCCCTCTTACGGTTTGGGAATCCTTTGACGCCTGTCGATTCAACCGAAAATTTGTTGGTAAAAAGGGCAGGCATCAAAGGAGTCCAGAAAACCACAAGAGGGGCTGAATGGGGAAGGCGTTACTAATGCAGTGGTCTCCTCTAAATTTTCTGGCATACTCTCCGATAAAGGTTCTTATTCAATTTCTGCCACAAAAAGTTCTTGATCTTGGATAGGCCGCGAATACCTTGCATGGTATTCCTGAACGACAGTTAGTGGTGTAAATCTATGAAAATATATGGTGTAAATCTAATAGTTTTCTGAATCTATGACGATGACATATATTTTGGATGACTTTTTGAGGACCAATTAACTGACACCAAAATTTGTTATGGAATACATTTGTAATCACAAGATAACATACAAATTCTATCGATTTCAGCCATTGCGTTTATATGCATGCGACAGTACAGGTCAAACATTGGACGGATTTGGGCACAATTTGAAAAGTAACTATATTTTAGACGTTAAGCTTATTTATTAAATTTTAATTTTAATGCAATCTCTTTGCATTTTGTAGTTATTAAGTGCACTCGTATTTAAAATTGTCTGACAGACAGACTTCCTGTGATTGGATTTTGTTCATTATTAATAAAATTTGGTTGAAACTTTATAAAACAAATTTCAATCACTTGTTAACACGTTCACTGCCACTACTCACGCCTGATGTCAGGACCATCTATCTCATGAGATGACCCCTTCTTTGCTATCTTTTAACTGTATTAGAGAAGGTGTCATCTAATGACGTAGATGGTTTGGTACAATTACATATTATTGGTAACGCACAGGCGCGTCAGTGGCAGCGAATGTGTTAAAGCGCTTTCAAAGCGTCTATGTTAAAGCGCTTTTAAATTATCGCTTTCAAAGACCTGGCATGACGTCAAAAATGTGTTTTTCGAACTCAGAGGAGGGGGAAGATTGTAAAAGAGGGTTGACTTGAGTTCACATTATTTTGATGATTGCAAGACTTCCTCTGTACTTCGTATAAATGAGAACAAAAATTGGTAACAAAATTTCCTTTTAGCAGATATGCAACAAATTTTTAAAAAAGTGCCTGAAAGCTTTCACCAACGAGTAATGAAAAGAAAAAAATTCAACCGTCAATGTTAAACCGCTTTTTTTTAATTATCGCTTGACACTTTTTTGAATTTTGACATGACGTCAAAAATCTATTTTTCGAACACAGTGGAGGGGAGACTGAAAAGAGGGTTGACTTGAGTTCGCGTTATTTTGACCTTGGCAGAATTTCCTCTGTATTTCGTATAAATGAGAATAAAAAATTGGTAACAAAATTTCCTTTTGACAGATATGAAACAAGATGAATAAAATTGACTTAAAGCATCCACCAACGAGAAATCAAAAGAAGAATTTCAACTATCAATATTAAAGCGCTTTTTTTAATTATCACTTTCAAAGACTGGCATGACGTCAAAAATGTGTTTTCGAACTCAGTGGAGAGAGGAGGGAGACTGAAAAAGAGGGTTGACTCGAGTTTGTATTATTTTGAAAACTTCAAGACTTCCTCTGTACCTCATCAAAATTGGTAACAAAATTTCCCTTTAGCAGAGTTGAAACAACTTTAAAAAAATTGCCTGAAAGCATTCACCAACAAGAAATAAAATGAAAAAAAGAAAAAGAAGACGATGAAGAGATCATTCATGTGTGAATAAAATATTCATACGGACGTAAAAGATGTTCGTTTTTATTTATTTTTCTATGATTCCTCATCTCGTTATTGTTTTTCTTTTTTATCTTCCCTCAACCTTCTTTATTTCTTTCTTTCTCTAATGGACCACGAGCCCGACCTCAAAACGTCACACTTTAAGGTTGTTGACTTCGCAGCCGATTTTCCAGTGCCACCTTTTTTTCTTTGCTCTTCGTGATCCAACCGAACACCCCTTCAGTCGAAAAAAGGAGCGAGAGCGGAATTGAAGTGAAGAGGAGTGAGGACTTTCGATGCCGAGAGAGAGAGTGAGCGGTGAAAGTGAGCAGTAGTGGGAAGTCAGTCAACTCTTGTTGTGTTCAGTGTGTGAAGGTCTAGGCTCGGTTGAAAGAGAGTTGGTGACACGGTGACTGGTTGCTGGAATTCTTTTTGAATCCCGTTCTGAGCCGGCTTTTTTTCGGGCCGGTTCGTTTGTGTTGGCACGAATCGTTTGACACCAAAGGAGCGCGCATTGTTTTCGAGAAGGATGGAAGCATTGTTTAAGCAAATGAAAGATAACACAAGGGCCACAAGGCGAGATGAAATTTAAGCATGCGACAACATGTTCTCTTTTTTTAATACCATTTGTTTCAGGCACTGAAAAGTAAAGTTTTGGTGAGAACTGAACTAAAAGTCCTAAGGATTCTTAAATTTTTACTTATGAATGAATCATAATTTTGAACTTTTGAAATCTTTTTTTAAATTTCGCAAAGTTTCAAAAAAATGTTTTTACCTTTTTTTTTTGGATTTTTATGCTCAAAAGCTATTTTAATTTTCACTACTTAGAAGATATTGCAATTATAAAAAAAAACTGCCTCGGCATTTTAATGTATCATCATGTTTTACAGACCTTGGAATAAAAAAAAAACCCTGTCTTTTGGAAGTAAGTCTGTCTGAAAATACAACGACTCAAAATCGCAAGAGGAGAGGCTTTACTAAGCCGAGTTCCAACTCCCAGTCCATGCGGCAGACAAGCCACGTGTTCCCCTTTCGAGCCCTCTTGCGGTTTTCTGTGCTCCTTTGATGCCTGTCGATTCGACCGAAAATTTATCAGTATAAAGGGAATGCGTGGCGCGTCTGATGGATGAACAGGTCGTTTTAAAGACCGTTAAAATCAAATTTGATCCTTGAAAGAATTCTTTGATGCCTGCCCTTTTTACCGACAAATGTTCAGTAGAATCAATAGGCATCAAAGGAACCCAGAAAACTGCAAGAGGGGTCGAAGGGGGAATGCGTGGCTAGTCTGATGGATGGACAGGTCGTTGGAACTCGGCTTTAGGAGGGCAAGGGGAACAATTGTCCCTCCTGTCGGCAACCGTTTGCCATCCCCAATCGGCAAACTTTTTCACCACTTCAGGGCGGTTGTTGACATCTGACCATTAACGAATACGATAAACCAGCTTATAGTTAATATGCTGTAAATCGGGATATTCAAACAAGGTTTGCCTACATTTCGCAATATACTTCACAAGGTGACCGGTAAATGAAATGTCACATTTTGCCGATAATTTTGGGTACAATGGATGCCCACAATGTTAAGTCCGTAGATTTTCCCGCAGAACAGGTCAGTATTTAAATAAAAAAAGCTAAACAATATTTTTCTTGAATTAAAAAGATGTATACTTTAATTATGTATTATTATGAGTGCCGGCTTCCTTTATAGGGGTAGCGTGTCTTCCCCGATATCTGGACGTCTTGGGTTCGAGTCCCCATTCGGGCATGGTTCTTCTTCTGTTCTATCTATGCGGTGTATGAATGTGCCCACCTGCAAAAATGGGCTGTTCGAGCGAATGTGGCAGGTAGCTAGCTCGAATTCTTGGTTGTAGTTGGCGCTATTGATGAAGCAAGAGACGCCCATTTCGGCTTAAAACGGTGATAGATAACTGTCAGTGGCCTTGAATAGCTCCAAAAGTGACAACAACAACATTATTACGAGTAATTTTTAACCCAAGTTAAAGGAATTGCGCTTGTCCCCTTGCAGGAGTATTACGCTCCCCTCTCTAAGCAGCAAGGTTGTACCGCCGCCGTCGGTTGTACCAAAGCTGAAACTTGGTATGGGGCGTCTTTTACATTGCATTCATTATAGATTATTATCAAAATTTAGTCGAAAACTTATTACGAAAAATCGATCCGTTTCTATGCATATGAATGTAAGAACTCGACAGCGCAAAGAACTAAAAGAATTTTACTTAACGTCGATTACCGTATAAGACGCTGGCATCCTGGCATGGAGGTAGCGAATCTTTTCCGTGACCTGACCGTCCAGGGTTCTAGTCCTGATTCAAGCATGGTTATTAGTCGGTGTTCTATCTGTGATTAGTGTGACTGTGTCCCACTGTAAGAAGGGGTTGTGCAAGCGAATGTGAAGCATGAAGTAGGGTTACTCTTCGCCCTAGGTGGCGCTACTGAAAAAACAAGAGACGCTAATTTAAGCTTATATCGCCGACATTTTCTGCCTGCGGGCTCGTAAAGTATTGTAAGTCACAACAACAATACTGTACAAGACGATTCGCAGGTTCTTTCTAAGCGATAAACTCCTATCCCATGAATTCGATGTATATGTTGCTTAGCGAACGCCAATTCTGGTACTGAGATTCTCAAACCCGCTTCTATGCTCGGAACCTGAAGCAGATCGTTTCATAAATGACTCTCAAAATACGACCACTCTTCGAAATTACGAGAGTGTTTCGGTATTGCCAAGCGTTATGGCGAGCGAAGAGAGTGTTTCGGTAGAGCCAAGTGAAGAGCGTGTTCATTGTCCGTGGTTACCAGCGTCTAGAGCAGAGGTTCCCAACCTTTTTTGAACCGGCGCCCCCTTTCCTAATGAATATATAGCCCCCCTCCCACTCCAGATAAAGAAGAGCGTACATAATGCATGGTGAAAACAAGAATTAAAAAAATCTAATTGATAGAATATTGTTGGAATTGAAACGCTACTGAATTTTTTCTTTATTTTAAAAAAGAGGAATAAAATTTTTATTTTAACTGTCATAAGGACAGGCAGGGATTTAGATGATACGAATTAATTCATAATAAACTATTGCTTTCTAAATAAATAAATTGACAGTTTCAGAGACCCATCAAAACGCATACTTAATTATATTAAAAAGTATTTTTATTAAAATTTAAAGGCATCAAATTTATAACCTAACTAAGGAGAAGGCCGAATTTGATGCATTTTCAGGAACTTGTTAATATCAGGCTCGATTTCTCATAAAAATAATAATCGTAAGTCGCCGCGTTCAGTAATATGGAGCCGATTTCTCTTTTTTCTTATACCCATGTTTCCTCAGCACTCAATCCACGTTCTGCTAAATATGAAGAGGGGAATGCTATCAGAAGTCATTGAACAATCGACCCTAATCCTGAATGCAGTTGCGAAATAGACTTTAGTAGCCAAAATTCTTCAATTTGATTTTTAGATCCTCATTTGACGTCAGTTCTATTAGTTCTTATTCTAACTGAGGCAATCCTGCTGTGTTGACATTGGAAAAAGGATACGAAACCCATTCTGGTCTTCCATGCTTAAAATGTCCTGGAATCGCTCCTTGAAGTTATTGTACACTATATTTGGTTAGTTCTCTAACGCCCCTTCGTGCCATATCAACGCCCCCTAATTTTCTCTGGGTCTTTTACCGACAAAACTTTCCTTGTAGAAAACATAAAACAGATCCATCCTCTCATTAAGCCAGATAGTATTCAATCGGTTTAAGGTATCGACTACGTCCGAAGGAAAAATTTTGATAAATTGGATTTATTAGGAATTATTTATGGTTTTTAAACGTATTGTCAATTATAAACACTATAAATACAAACACAATTATTTAAAAATATATATTTTGAGGAATAGGAAAATTTTTATAAAATTCTATTGAAATTTAATCAAAACGGTTAACAATTTACACAAAATGGTAATACAGCAATCCTATTTTTTTATACACAAGTTTTAGAATATAATGATGAATGAAATGAACCAAAATCTAAGAAAAAGTTGGAGATTCAAAGAAGTTAAGGGTAAAAATATACGTATTGATGCATTTCTTTCCTTAAATTCACAGCTTAATTTAAAAAAAAAACATTTATAAAAGAAAAATTGTTTTACCTACAGTAAAAGTTGTGGTTCATAGCCTTAGCCATATTATGTAAAACACACGCTGAAATGTTTGCTTAAATACCTTTATTAGATTTTGAGATATCATGTTAACGACGGAGAATTCTTATGAATATTAAAGTTTTCAGAAAGACAAATTTCAACTGAAAAATAGGTGACCCTGGATTATAGGGCAGACCTTACTTTTTCTGAAAAAGATAAATTGTTTTGGGAAGAGGAATATCTAGCCTACAAGAAATAACAATAAAAAAAGAATTCGTCAATGTGGTATATAACCAGTGTTTTTAACGCAGTCGGATACCTTAAGAATGAATTTGTAACTCGTTCTAAGCATCTTTAAAGACATTCATCGTGCGAATTCAGGCGTCTCACTGTCTGACAACAGAAGCTAATGAATGTATGTCTATTCCTGAAATATTCGTTAAGCAAACAGAAGAATTTCTGCTGCGCACTCAAATATTCATAGCGCTCGACCAGCTGCGCCAACAAGTGCGAGGCCGACATTCAACATGAGCGAGTCCAGCAAACTCAGGTGAAGTCAACACAAATCAAAACAATAAACAAGATTCCGAGGTCTTTCTGGAAAGATACAACGAATAAAAGACCTTTAAATAAAAATGCACTATTCTTAGTATTAACGATACATTTCTGAATTTAAAGTTGCTTTGAAGATATGTGCATGCGCACTTAAATGCAGGAATCTCTTAGAAATGAAAGTTTTTAAGGAGATGGCATATATTTTTATAATTACATCTCAGTATGTTACAGATAAGATGTCTCATCTGATAGCAAAAAAAAAGGGGGGGGGAGCTAAAATGAAAAGTAATGAAACAAATTATTAATATAGCTCAAATCATGAGAAATGTTTTAAGTAGATCGCTTAAGCAATGCAACAACTAAATATCCACATTCTTATGTCCATCGCAGAAGGCTAATATTAATAAGATTAATTTAATCATACCATAACGTTAATCATACCATTTCTCTGACTGTTCATAGACTGATAATAAACGGCCTTTAAGCACAATAAAAATAATATAAAGAGCAGTCGTACTATACAATTCTGATTACTCAGCTATGCTTGAAATTGGCACAGTCTTTCCAGATGTCGAGACTGAGAGCAGTTTTTTTTTGAGAAATTTTATTTCGTAACTAGCCGTCTTTGGTGACCTGTTGGTTAGCCGATGTTTGTAATTGCTAAAAATTTCAAACAAATATCTTCTATAAATTGAAATAATAATTTAGTAATAGTCAGCATTTTTTGTGTGTTTCAAATTTGACAGATTCACTTTTAAATTTTCATACTATTTCAGAAGCCTAAAAACATTCTTTACATTAGATTATGCATTCCTCTGACTGTCCATATTCTTATAATTATACCATCGATACACCTCGAAAATAAGAATAAGAAGCTTTCAGCAAGGGGGTGGTTCTCACCGTACAGAAATGATTCAGGGATGACCATTTATGTGCGGTCATGATCATTTCCAACCAATTTGACGGCTGGTCATGACCATTTCTCTACGGTCATGACCATTTCCAACCATCACCATTTCTGTACGGTCATGTTCATTTCCAACCGATTTGTCGGTTAGTCATGACTATTTCCAACCATGACCATTTCTGTACTATCATGACCATTTCCAACGGATTTGATGGCCGTGAGAACACCAAAGCAACGGCGGATGCTGAATTGCCGTGTGCGGTATCCTGTCGTGTGTAGTAGTCAATTGTAGTCGGAGTAGTGAATCGGCAGCTAATGCGAAAAGAGACAGAGGAGTATTTCAGCCCTCTGGAGAGACCGTAGAGCGAAGCTGTCTGGTCGCTTTGTCTGCTGTGGGCCACTGTTGTTATTGTGTGTTAGTCTCGGCTGTAAATATTTGTCATCTTTGTGCTATCCTGTCTTCGTGTAAATAAACGTCATCGTTGTTTTTTCTAAAGGACTGTTAATTGTGTTTGCACACCTAAGACCCATTACTGAACGAACCCATTCCGGCAGTGAAAATTCGTAACAATATGAAGTTAAAGTTTTCGGTAAATGGTAGTAGTAAGAACTTTGTCGAGGCTTTCTTTTTAGAAAATTTGTAGTGAAACATTGTGTTTTTGATTCTTTTTCGACAAAAGATGAAAGGCAAAAGCAACCTTTGATGATTTAATTACGGGTCACGGATTTTCATGACATTTTCTGAAATCGATACAGTAAGTTGGAGCTGACAAACTTTAAAGCAAGATTTTCCCATAGAGAATATATTGTGAAGTTTTGTTTATTTCGATGTCTCCCATAAATAGGGAGCGACAGAGGGCAGACGACCCATGATAAAATATCTATGGGCCATGAGTGAGATGAATGTGCTTCAAATCGGTTCAGTAATTGTGGATGGCTAACTGTGAGACAATATTTTCATGAAAAAAGCCTTACGAGTTTGTATTTTTTCCATTTCGCTCAAAAAAGGAGCGAGGAGAAGGTGGTTATTTAGAGGTTACGAATTCTTGTGAAACCATATCCATAACGCCATCCTGTGCCCCCGGTGCCTATAACACAAAGTTATTTAACCGGTTGGATGAGCACAGGATGAACGGAAGGAAAAGAAAGAAGGAGACGACAAATCATCCAAGTATCGCCAGAAAGAATCTTATCGGAGGGGGTGTCACCTCAGGTGTCGTCCTCGTCATCTGATCGTGGTTCAAAATGACGAAGTCCGTCCCGTAATAGCCATAGTGTTGCTTTACAATGGGACGTTAAAATAACTAAACGAAACCAAACCCATTGGTGTCAAATCCTACATGACTGTATTCAATTTTTGGTGACGTAAAAAATTAGATGGAGGGAACAAGAATCCTTAAACAAATGGTGACCATGGGTTGAACTGACAGGGAAATGAGATTACTGACTAAAAAGAGAAGATTGATGTATTACATTGAGAACATCTGTGTGACATGTATCAGCAAATAAACAGTCACTGTAGTCATAAATCTGTAGCGTCCGTCTGGGTCTTTTGACTTTGTTTTCCTTATTGAGAACTGCACTTTTAAGGGACTTCTGAGCACTTTTGAAGTTATAATTTATGCTGAATTTGATTGGCATTTTGGTCTCGGGTATTGTGTAGCCCTGACGAGGTCTTGGTATTTGTGAAAATGGTTTACTACGGAGTGGACATTGCCGCGTTAAAGGGAATTCGATGCAACTCTCCTGTACCATTCTTTCTCGAGGCTTGGTTCTCGCTTCTTCATGTGCCGTGAGAGAGTCAGTAAGCATTCGGTGGCACAGTGAATGGAGGATTCTATCTCTCCACAGTTACAGCAAAGGGAGTTGGTCAGTTGAAATCTGTGTAGGCAGGTTGGAAATGGGCTGTGTCCATTGAAGAAAAGGACATCCGCTCCATTCTGTATAAGGAGAAGGTTTCTGTATTATGTTGATTATTCGGTATTATTGATTTTTATGTGAAACCAAAATTTTCGAAGCCGGTTCAGTGGTTTTGTCTGTAGCACTGTCAAACAAGATTTCTCCATGCATAAGAAGCAGTTTTGTTTTTTCGATTTGTCTCAGAAGCAGGGGGAAGAAAATGAGGACAGGCGTCCCCTTGTGATGTGTCTATGGTTTCATGAGCTTTCATGCAAATCTCAACTTATCAAAGTTGGGATTTGGCTATAGTTCATCGGCTTTCTTTCTTAAGATCTGTCATATATATATATATATATATAGAGAGAGAGAGAGAGAGAAAGAGAGAGAGAGAGATGTTAACGTTCATTTACGTGGAACAGAAATCGTTTTTTACTCAAAGTCGAATGACAAGTTCAAACTTCAATTTTAAATTTTATAATCAGTGCACCAATTTCACAGTTTCATTGAATTTTTTACAGCTTAACTAATTAATAGAGCTAATAACAGAATTAATTAACGGCTTAAATAATTAAAAGAGCTGAAAAATTTTACTAGAAATGTTTTGGAGATTCTCCCACCTCCCAAAAAACCTTGAATTAAAAGAAAGAAGATAAAAAAAATTGAGAAACAGAATTAAAACAGAAAGTTAGATCTATCGCAAAAATAGACTTAGCCGTAAATGCTAATTGATGGCAACTGCTACGACTTGCTTGCAAAAAACGATGTTTACATCTTTCAAAAAAAATAATCTTCCAAAAATAGTCTTTTTCTCATGAGAAAAATATCATATTTTTTTCGCTTAAAATTTCTGGAGCCTAAAATTTGAATGCAACAAATTGTTGAAGCCTCAAAATGCGTAGGCAGCAAATTGGCTATTTACCGCTCCCCCTTTTCTTGGAGTCGTCTTTCAAAGTATAGTTTTTGAATTATTTATCGTCTGCTAATGTAATTTTATTTTGGATCCGGCTTTCACTGTATATCTTTTGAATTATCTATCGTCTGCTGTTGTAGTTTTTCCTTTTAAAAATACGTTGTTATTACTTGACTCGGGCAATGTTTGTTTTAAAAATGAACAAAATAAGTTAAAATATAGTTTGTTTAATCGATAAACATACAATATTGGTTCAGGGATCATTTCAACTAATTAAAATAAAGTTATTAGAAAATAATGCTGAAAGTAGACACATTTGGCGTTTTATTTGCAACTAAAGTTACAAATTTATTTCCAAATTATACATTCTATGAATTCATGCGGATTGTCGTAATTAATTTGAATCATTGACCTGTTTAAACCGGTTTGGAACAGTCACGAGACTGTCAGATTACACAAGCATTGTTATTTAGAAAAAAGATTTTTTTTGAAATTTTAAATTTTAAAATCGATTGAGCTCCACAAATTGTCGCATGATTACTTGAAATTTTCAGATTCAAATAGAGGATTTCCTTTTTTCCTATTTTTTTATTATTATCTTAAAATTCAAAATCTACCTTTCTAATGATATCTATTCTACATTCTTCAATTTTCCTCTTAATTTTAATATTATTTTTCAGCTCCACTTGATGTGTTATTGGAACAAATGATTTTAAAAGTTAGGATAGAATTCAAGCACATACTTTAAAACCTTTGACCACATTTTTATTTCGTAATATATACACTTTTTAATTCGTAATAAACATTCAATTAAGAATTTGTATTTTAAGTCGAGTCAGATAATGAGTTGAAATGTTTTTAATGCATTCTATACTAAGCATGTCACGTATCAAGTCGTTAATGTTGGGAGGACAAACTGTTCTCCGAAGGCAAGTTTGTCCTTTCATATTAATAGTTTTAGTTGTTTTGAATATATATTAGATTAGATTTAATGGGTTACTCATTTTATTTTCAGTGTAGTCATATTTACACTCAAATATAACTTCTAAGTTTCATTGTAATAACAGCACTATTTTGAGGATGATTAATTAATATTTAAAACTCATTTGTCAGAAATAAATTAACCATAAAATCGGATCCCTACAGTAAAAAATTCATACAAAATTTTCATTCAAACATTCAATTAATTCAATTTGTATTTTAAGTTGAGTTAAATAATGAGTTGAATGCTTTTGATTAATTTTATATTAAGTGTGTCACATCTTACAAAGTCATTAATATGGGACGACAAAATAGTCGCCAAAGGCAAGTTATTAATAGTTTTACTCCCATATTTATAGTTTTACCAGTTTTAAATATTTAGATTAGATTAGATTTATTGGTTTACTAATTTTATTTCCAGTCTGGTCATATTTACGCGCAAATATTTCTAAATTTCCTTGTAATAATAACATTGGATGATTAATTAATATTTAAAACTCATCTTCTAGAAATAAATTAAACGTAAAGCCGGATAGCTACAGTAATTCACACAGATAATCTAGATGACCCGTAAAACCTCGCTTGATTCACAATTTCACAGACTTAATAATTTTTTCTTCTAACTAACTATGCGACGGTTCATTTGACAGGCGATTCGCGTAGAGACAACCTTCAACTCTTTCCCTTGCTGCAAAAGGGGTGAGCATTACGAAATGGTACCGCTCGGAATGTTTGCGCAGGTGTGTGTTACCCAACGGAAAAGTCGTCGACCTCGTAAAATGCAAACTTTTTCGCAGTTACACTTCGTCAGATTCAATTAAGCCTTTTTTTCCTTCTCTAGTTTTGCACGCGGTGCGGGGACTCTTGTTAAAGCGCTGCATTACGTAGTGTGAACCTGTGTTGTCACGTATGTTTGGTCAATGCATATGTGGCATCAAGTTTCATGCAATGTTGTTATTCATCACAGTTCAGCGCGTGTCACAGTGAATTAAATATCATTTCGTTTATTGGTTTTACGCAGGAGGAAGCCTAATTAAAGTAATTTAGATTAAATTTAATTATTGCTGTTTTTTTAGATACGGCAATAATTTTCGTGATAGTGAAGATTATTCCTTGGTTAAATAACTTGAAGACACAGGTTGTCTTTTCTGTGGTTTATTAGATAACATAGCAACTAAAGGCCCCGTGCTGGCTAATGGCAGTTGGGGCACGTTCAATAGGTCGTGACTGCAAAGTCCTCCAAGTTCCCACAGCAATTTATAGCTCTGAATGAGGGATGAGTCGGTCTCTGATTTGGATCTAAATTCTGACTTGCGGATGGTTGAATGAGTGTATGAAAGAGTTCTACCCCCTAAAGAGTTGGTAGAGCGTCAGTCTCGTAACCGAAAGGTGGCGAGTTCTTTCGTCGTCTCGCCCAAAGACCACCGTATTGTCTCATGGCAGTTGGGGCACCTTAAACGTGTCCTCCAAGTTCTTATACCTCTGGGGGTACTGAATCAGGGATGAATTGGTCTCCAATTTGGATCTAAATTCTGACTTGCGGATGGATGAATAAGTTCAACCACCCCCTAAAAATGATTGTGTCGTGTGTGTTCGAATAAAGTCGTCCTTTCACCTGAACGGTGTTCATTAACAACGAAAGACGCACAACTCTGCCTTCATTCGAAAGAGCTCCGCTCATTCGGGCTTGGTAAGACCAAGTGGCATTAGACCCATCACCACCACCACTAAAAGTACAGTTATACTCCATAGTTTAGTGGATCTAGATAATTGCTCTGTGGTTTATTTCAGAAGAGAGAGAGCAAAGATCACACTCCCCACCGTCAGAGGGTCAAGTTCGCTTGAACTGAAAATATATACAGTGGGTAAAAAAAGTTTCCGTACGGTCACTAAATTTAAGAATAAATTAGCATAATTTGTAAAGTATTGCATTTTTTCTTTAAATACTGTCTATATGTGTTTAGTATAAATCTATAGAAAGAGATTTTTGTAAATTTTCATTTTTAAAAAACGAGAAAAGCATATTATTTGCAATATCTAAGGTAAATTGAAAATTGCAGTGCAAAAAAAGTTTCCGTACGCTTTATGCAAATTCTTTCTGAAATGTTTAAAACAGGCCCGCAGTAAATCTTTGACGTCAGAAAGTTAATCACTGATAAGAAAACAACATTTTGACAGTTGTTGAGTTTAAATTTGTTCTTGATCGTCTCAAAATGGAAGTTCCCAGAGCTATTCGGGAATTAGTGATTAAATTGCGAAATGATGGATTATCCATGAAAAGGATTAGTGAAAGGATTAAAAAGTCGAAGTCTACTGTGCAATCTATCATTGAAAGATATCGTAAACTTCATTCACTTGAGGATAGAGATCGATTCGGGAGGCCGTCAAAATTAAATCGCGTGCATAAAAGAAACGCCAAGTTCAAGAAAATCCACGAATTAGTGCACCGAAGTTGGCAGCTGATTTAATGGTTGGTTACAACATTAAAGTCTCAACTCAAACCGTGAGAAATGTCATTAAAAAAAGTGGTTATCATGGACTTGCTACCTGGAAGAAACCCTATATAAGTTTGTACAACAGGAAAAAGCGCCTCGAGTTTGCAAAGAAGCATGTAAGCAAGCCATTATCTTTTGGGGAATCCATTCTTTTTAGCGATGAATAAAAATTTAACATTCATGGGTCAGATGGCCGAGTTATGGTGCGGAGAAAACCAAACGAACAAATGCTAACTAAGAATTTATGCGGAACTGTGAAGCACGGTGGTGGCGGTGTTATGGTGTGGGGGTGTATGAGTGCTTCTGGAGTAGGAAATTTGCAGTTCATCGAGGGAAATATGGATCGATATGGATATCTGGGTATTCTTAAACAAAATGTGTTATCCAGTGCAGAGAAACTATCTCTTGGAACTGGATTTACTTTTCAGCAGGACAACGATCCTAAACACACCTCTAAGATTTGCCAAGAGTGGTGCCTTTACCATGTTAAACAACAACTTCATAGCCCTCCCCAGTCACCCGATTTAAACCCCATTGAACATTTGTGGGAAGAAATTGGCCGACAACTTAAAAAATATGACATAAAAGACAAAGTTGAGCTCAAAAGTGCCATTAGTAGTATTTGGTGTAATATTTCTCCAGAAACAACAAAAAAAAACTTGTAGGGGTAATGCCTCAACGTCTAAGAGAGGTGATAAAAGCCAAAAGAGGGCCCACTGATCATTAAATATATATTTGTTAAATGTATTTTGCATTTTTGTAAACTTTTTTCGTGTGCTAGGGCACCGTACGGAGACTTTATTGTTCCATGTTTACGGCATGTTTTGAGCTTTTAAGATTTATTATTTAATTTTGTCAGTATTATCATCCTTTTAATGTGAATAAATATTAAATAATATTAGTTTTAACTCTTTTTTAAGTTTTCATTTTTATCATTATGAATTTTGTGTGACAAATTAAGCTTTGATTTGCATTCGTATCTGCGTACGGAGACTTTTTTTACCCACTGTATATGTATAAGCAAACAGCAATAGTGAGACTGTATGATGTTTACATGATTGGCGGCTAGCTCCACCTAGGAAAATCAAGTGGCTCTCTGAATTCTTAACACCAATGATTGCGAATTGCATCAGGAGAATGTATGTTTATTTTGAAGAATGATGATGTCTCGAATTAAGAGGCAATCTGTAACAGCAATCTGTTTTCATTCGCTTCAGTTTTTGAAATACTTACGGGAAATATAAAAACAACAAAACAATGGATTCGGTTGGATCAATAAATGTATTTTTCCACCACAAGTTTTTAAAATAAAAAGAAAAATATCAAAGAAAATTTATTAAAAGCAGTGAATAAGTGAATTTGTCAGCGCATTATTAAATATAATTAAATCAGGAAATTTGACTGTTGGTTTATCTTTGGATAACTTATGGTTATTATCTCAGAATGATTGCACAACTTGTCTCCTTCAGGATGAATACGCGCTGAAAGAAGTGCCCCTCGAAACGGAGACATGACAAACGATGACTTTTTGCGTGCACCCAACCACCACGTCTCCACTATTCCAACGACTCTCCCGTTTCTTGTGATTTTTCGGTGTTTTTTGATGTCGGTTAAGTTCACCAACAATTAGTCGGATCATGAAAACAGGCGGTCCAACAATGGGACCGCCTGTGGTCATGATCCGATTAATCATGACCACATCATGGTCATGGTACTATATGGATGATCCAACAGTGGGTCAGTTGGCAAATTTATGACTGGAAAAAGGGCAGGCATCAAAAGACCCTAGAAAACCGCAAGAGGAGAGCCACAGGATGTTTATAACGCCGCTGAGCGTAGCATTATTGATATGATTTATTCTGGTCGATCGCTGTATGTACCATAGTCAGTCCATAAAGTCGAGTTCTAACGACCGGAGAATCTTCAGGCAGTCCACACGTGCCGACAAACTGTTGGTGGAATCGACAGGCATCAAAGGACTCCAGAAACGGCAAGAAGAGTCGAAGGGGGAATGCATGCCTCATCTGACATGTCATGTCATAGGAACAGCGCTTAAAGCCGAATACCAACGACCTGTCTATTCGTCAGGGGAGCCACGTGTTCCCCCTTCGACCCCTCTTGCCGTTTTCTGGAGTTCTTTGATGGCTGCCGGTTCCACCGAAAAATTTGTCGGTAAAAAGGGCAGGCATCAAAGGACCCTAGGACCTTAGGGTCGAAGGAGGAACGCATGGCTCCCCTGAAGAATGGATGCGTCGTAGGAATGGACCTTTACGCTGACCTATTCACCAAACTGACCACTTCTTCGAGACAACTTCTTGTCCTTACCCACAAAGTGGTCAAATAATAATTTTCCGGCAAACAGCAACTGAATGCACAGAGCCATACATTTTCCACTATTAAGCCTAACATCATTTTATTCCGTGACGAAGAAGCAGGCATGTTTATAGACAGAAGGAGGAACGATCACACACACTATACAACCAGTAATATGGGGGTGGAGGATTATTTGGAAGCCCTTAGGCTCAGTGGCGGATTTTCGCCGGAGGTGGTCGTCTCGAATCCCGAGGGGCCTGAAAATCTACTTGGACATATATCATAGTTCTATGCGGGTGGTAGATTTAATTTTTCAAGCCTATCTTACGATCTGGTTCACAAGAATTTAATCTTTCACTCTTTCTTTGAAGAAAAAGTACTAATGAAAAAAATAAAATGCTATGTGAAATTCTTGCGTAATCAAAACGGTGCGGTTGTAAATTCTTTTCTTAGACTTCATGAGTTCAGAATACTTTTGCATCGCCTCTCTTTCCAATTCTCACACCTGTAGCATATTTACCAGAGCTTGGATAAATAATCTTGTTATAAAAATTGAACTACTTCCTCGAAATCATGAAGAATGAAAATGTTAAGGAACTGAATGACTGTTGCTTTAAATGATATGTATATAATAAAATGCATGATTCATTTGTCTAGAAACAATAAAAAAAAGTGGCTGAGTTTATAGAATGGTTCGATAAAAGTCATGATATATATAGAAATAAAAAATAAAAGTTATAAATGCATTAGGAATCGCCTTTCAGTACATAAAGATATCACATAGCAAGTATTACGGCAAAGTTAAAATTGAAGCAAGTTTATCTTGCTACTTTTTTTCTTAAAACGAAAGTTCAGTGTAGGGAGTCACAAAAAATATCAGCGCCTCATATTTCCAAAAACCGTCAATGCTTAGGCTTGGTGGCCTTTAATCTTCCATTCCAAAGAGAACGGAGAACGACAGACCGTAGAATGGAGGATAGCTCTCGAATATTTTATCTCAGGTCTTAAATGGCTTAATTTGATAGAGAAAATCATGTTTACAGTGCTTATAGACTATTAAGTTTCTCGTAGTGATTTCTGCACATGTGACTCTCAAAGCAGGGGAACACACAGGGATCTTTATATAAAGCTATTTATTTAGGCCAGCAACTTTTATCATTTCACTCGAAGCGTGGAAACAGCTTCAGCTTTTAGCCGATTCAGCATTTTTACAAAGCTTCCTTTGAATGAATTAAGTAGAGAAAGCGGAATCGGATCAGGAAATAAGAGAAGATTTTAGAATGACTTTGATATGGGCTAAAGTAAGAAAACGCTATAGAAAATTTGGATTTAAATAAAATTTTGAAATATCATTACATATACATATGTATATATATATATTCTGTGAGTAATCCGACAGTGTCCAATAGTATTTGACCCTCTTGACCCGAAAATTGAGGCATGTATATTGTTTGATTAAATATATAAGGCAAATAAATATATTGCTAATTTATTTAGATTCGTCTGTATTTTAGTAGGGGCTGCATTAGCGCTCACTAAATATACAGTAATGGATTTCTAATTTTTAAATTTTAATCTTGTTGGAATCCGAAATAATTTTTAGTTTAGTATCTATAATTAGTTTTGCTACGTTTACTAAATTATTTTAATTTAGAATTTGTTTCATAAATAGGTTTAATTTCATTTAGTTTTTATTTTTGTGTAGGCCTCCAAATTAAATTTTAATTTCGATTCTGAAATAATTAGTTTCGGTTTTCAGAAATAATTTAATTTTTGGTTATTCTGGAAATTGATTCTTTTATGGTTGATTAGTTATATATATACACTGATGGAAAAAAAATCCCAACACTAGGAAGGAGCTGTGCTAGATAAACGAAATTTGGTAGGCGTGTTTATACATCTGAAAGATGACGTCGATTCAAATTTCGAGATACGCGCGTAAGTGTGGCGCTAGTAGCGATACTATGAACATGCAAATGCGGTTTGCTTTAAATAAGCGCTGTAAGGTTCGTGATCGTTATTTACAGTTGAGATCTGACGTAGAGGGGTTAATGTTAGTCAAGGATGCCTCTGAAAAGACGAAGAAGCCATTATCAACAGCTCACTGAGTTTGCACGAGGTCGTGTTGTAGGGCTACGAGAAGGTGGGTTTTCTTTCTGTGATATTGCTGAAAGACTTGTCAGGAATGTATCCACTATGCATGAGTATTGGCGGCAGTGGTCAAGGGAAGATACTGCCTCAAGAAGACGAGGTTCCGGGAGGCCACGTGGTACTATTGAGAGGGAAAACCGTCGTATTCGGCGTATGGCTGTGGCTAATCGTACTGCGTCTGCAGCTGAAATTCGTGCTGCAGTTGGCACCACAGTGACACAACGAACTGTTACAAATCGGTTACTTCAAGGAAAGCTCCGAGCCAGACGCTTTGTACAGTGCATTCCACTGACTCCAAACCATTGCCGTTTGCGACGTGAGTGGTGTCAAGCTAGAGCTCATTGGAGGACGGAGTGGAGATCTGTTGTGTTTTCTGATGAAAGCAGGTTTTGCCTTGGTTGCAGTGATAGCCGTTTGTTGGTTAGAAGGAGGCTAGGTGAACGCCTGCTAGTGACCTGTCTGCGGCCTAGACACACAGGGCCTACTCCTGGAGTTATGATTTGGGGAGCAATTTCGTATGACAGCAGGAGCACTCTCGTGGTTATCCCACGCACCCAGACTGCAAATTTGTACGGCAGTCTAGTGATACAACCTGTTGTGCTGCCATTCATGAACAGCATTTAAGGAGGTGTTTTCCAACAGGATAACGCTCGCCCTCATACCACTGTTGTAACCCAACATGCTCTACAGAGTATCGACATGTTGCCTTGGCCTGCTAGATCACCAGATCTTTCTCTAATCGAGCACGTATGGGACCATAGGACGACAACTCCATCGTCATCCACAACCAGCATTAACCGTCCCTGCATTGACCGCCTAAGTGCAACAGGTATGGAACTCCATCCCACAAACTGATATCCGACACCTGTACGACACAATGCATGCACGTTTGCATGCTTGCATTCAAAATTCTGGCGGTTACACCGGTTACTAATGTACAAACATTTCACATTTGAAATGGCTCTTCTCGCCAATGGCTCTACCTGTGATCTGGAAACTTTAATCAATTAAATATGTTACCTAGACAAATGTATTCCTAAAATTTCATTTCTGTACAATAATTCTTTCTGGGTGTTGGGATTTTTTTCCATCAGTGTATATATATAATTGCATTTTATTATGATTGGCGGCACTTAAATCAGTATCAGATTATTGATGCAACAAATAAAGGTATAAGAAAAATAAATATTTATTCATATTTTCAAATACTTCATAAAAGTTGTGATAATGAATGCTTAAAAACTGTTTGAATAATCTCAAAAGGCAAATCAGTTTACAGACCAGCATTACACAATTTATATTTATAGATACCTTTTTTTTTCTTCTTTCATCTAACAAACCATGCGTCGTACATTAGAGAACACGTTTTAATGTTTACCTTTGCGAAAAGCTAATGATTCACTGACCTTTACCCAATCCCAGTCTAATCTTGAGGAAAGAAGTACTTAAGCATTAACCAATTTTTGGAGGTGGAAAAAAATGGATTAGTAACGCCATTTAATAGAAATAATTCCATTTCAAAGTCCACTGCACCCGTGATTTTTTGAACTGTTGCTATAGAAACCCAAAATTGCGGCATTTAGTCCTACAAAGAGTCCAACGCAAACGCACATTTTCGTCGTCCGTTACGAAAAGCTTAACCAACAGCACTAGAGGTTTCATAAAGCTAAATTTGCACACCACCGTTATTAGCAATTTTCTGTTAAGGTATCCGACTACGTTCGAAGGAAAATTTTTGAAAAACTGGATTTTTTAAAAACTATTTTTGTTTTTTGTTGTAATGTCTGTCATAAACAGTATAAATGCAAAAAAAATATTGGAAAATATAATACACTTTGAGAAAAAAGAAAATTTCTTGTAGATTTTAATGATATGTAACGCTAACGGTTAGCACTCGACACAAAATGTTAATGCAGCCATCCTATTTTTCTTTGGACACAAGTTGTAGAACATAATGGTGAATGAAATGAACCCAAATCTATGAAAAATCTTGAGATGCGAAGAAGTCATGGGATTGTTTTCATAAATTTTCTACTTTATTTCTCTAAAAACGCCTATAAATAAAAAAATATTTGACCGAAAATAAAAATTTTGGTTCACTTTCATTGATCATATTATTTAAAACACACGCTAATATTTTTATGTAAATACCTCTATTAATTTTTGTGATATCCTGTGAACGGTGGAGAATTTTAAAGAAAATTAAAACTGAAATTAAAAACGGATTTTAGCTGAAAAATACGTTTTGCTTAAAATTGCCCTGGATGAGAGGTCAGGCCTTCCTTTTCCTGGAAAAGATAAACTGTTTCGGAAAGAGGAAAGTCTGAGCTACAAGAAATAACAATAAAATAAAAATTCGCCAATGGGGTCGATAACAAGTCTTTTTAACGTAGTCGGATACCTTAAATGCAAATTTTTACTTTATAGTTTATATAAACTAATCACTTCCCATCTGAGTGCATTGCGGTTAGAGTTATTGGAGCATTTCCGCTTACACATTCCGGAAAAAAATATAATTACAATAGCAAATTTCATGTTATCATTTTTTAACGTTTTTATTTTGCTATAAATGTTTTGGAAAGCTTTAAAAAAATGAAGATGCGAAAATAAATACTAAAAATAACTTTTTATCTTCAAAATTAACTGTGTTTTTTTTCCTTACAATAGCTAGAAAAAAATCCAAGTTTTTAAAAATAGAAGTCGAATACTTAAATGAAGATCAAAAACATCAAAATCCTTCAGTAAATAACAACTAATCTCTTCTCGTTTTTTGTTGTTGTTTTTTTGATGGAGTAGAACAAAGAAACGTTTTCCTTTTCCAAGAATTCTGGCGGCAAAGAAAGAGTGAGAATCCATCGAAAAAAAAATAGGCCCGAATTTTCTTGTCAAAACATCCCCAGGAAAATAACGGTATGTAGTCCAGTTCCAAAATATATTTTCTTTTTTAAAAAATCCCGAAAACACTAAATAATCAATGTAAAGTAAATATGTTTACAACAAAACAGAGCTTCTGTTTTACAAAGGCGACTTTATTCTACTTATTTAAAAGAAACAAAATTTAAATTTGTTGTACTCGAATGAACGATGATATTTAGGCAAATTAATCTAAATGCTCGATTATCCTTGATAAAATAGTTCT
>JAPMOQ010012558.1:1045357-1062330 GCA_026543055.1 Argiope trifasciata
CGCACTTCGCCGGGCAAAAGGAGGACCGACACGATACTAACAGTCATCCCATGACTTTTGTCACTTCAGCGTATATATATATATATATATATATATATATATATATATCAAAGGAAGAGTGTGAGCAAACAGTACGAATTTGAGAGGTAAATTAACCGGATATTTGCATTTTTAACAGTGTTATGATTTATGGGATTGTCTCCATTAAAAGTGTCCGTATACACAATAAGTAAAATTTAATTAAGGCAATTAAAACAAGATGGCGTTAATAACAATTTGGAGAATAGTGAACATGGAGTGGTATCTGAATGATTTTTCTGAAATTATATATAATCAATATTTCCGGTAAATTAACGGGTCGATTGAGCCAGGTAGTTATTAATAAATATGCTAATTATACAAATCTCTACTTCATTAATTTTCAACGATGGGATTTTCTTTGATATTTGCGGAATCAATGAAAATAGTTTGAATTCGAGTTTAACAACGTAATCTATGATTCATAATTAAATAAAAAAATTTAAAAAATGCATGATTATAAAATTGGCATCATTAAACACATATATTTTAAATTTTAAAATAACATCAATGAAGTTTAAGTAAAAGATAAATGTTTTTAAACATAAAATAAGTTTTGAACAATAATAATCTTCGAGTTAATTTAGAAAGAAGCCAAAATGTTTCTTAATTTTTAATTAAATAAGATTCAAATTAAAATTTCAAAAAATCGTACATTTCTATTTTCTAAAGTGTACTTTCGCCAAATTTGGCGGCCCTAAGTCGAATTGTCGGTTCTGTAGAGCGTCAACACACATACACATTCTACTTTATTTTTAGAGATAGAGGTATAGAAGAGATGTGAATTATGATAACTATAATTGGATACATTATTATAATGAGAATAAAATGCACCAAAATATTAATTATTTTCATTTGTTAAATGTTAAATCTAATCCAGAATATTTTTTATATGTATGGGATTTCTTATGATGTAATCTATCATCATTTCATATTATTATTCCTTGGGATATTTGAAAGAAAAAAATAAAATTAAAATACTGTATTTGTATTTCTTATTGCTTTTTTTTCTGAATCTTTTTTTAAGAATTACATAATTTTATTTTATGCATTCAAGAATATTGCGATTTGAAGAACAGAAAATCCAATCGGCTTTGTCAATATCGATTATTGTTGTAGCAAATTGATACAAATCATAAAGATTGTAATCTGATCGGTAAATAGTATCCCATAGAATCAAAAAGCACATTTTACACAACATGTTTCTGAGCACACACGGAGACACATGTTATATTTATGTAACTTTAAAAAATAACTCAAATATTTAATCCCCATACGATCAATATTTTTGAAATGGTTGAAAATTGTGTATTATCACAAGCTGCAAGAGATAGTAAAAAATGAAGCAATGACAGCAACAAAAGTAGTTCAAAATGAAAACATTATGGTGTGTCACGGTTATTGGCATATGTTCTGTAACGTGCCCAAGTTTATAAATATGGATACTTTCTCTATTACAAACCCTTAAAAAGTTACAGTTCCGAGTAAAAATTCTTGAAGAATGAGTTTTACCGCAAAACATTAAAATCTATCAATACATTTAGTGAAGCAAACACATTTAATTTCATAAATCACTAACCTTTTATGTTTTTCTTTGTGTTTTCTAACCTATCCAACCAACCTTTCCTTTTCCACACTCTTACGTTCATGAACCTGTTTTCAACGGTATTTATTTTAGATTTTTTTTCTTTCATAGTTCTGTTAACCTTGATCTTTCAGATAAAATGTTTTTGCCAAAAGGAAAATTGTTGAGAATGTTAAACGTAGAATTAGGAAAATTTATTAACAGTCAGTTTGACCAAATCAAGTTAAGTTTCTCTTACCTCCTAGTCTTGTTCTGTTTATGTGTTGTATTTTAATCATTTCTTTCTTTCTTTTTTCTGCGAACTTAGATGAGACAATTTTCCGTAATTGAAATATTGGTTTAAAAAGGAAAATTAATACCACCGGATTCTCAAGATGTGTTACAGCAGTTTTAAATTTTGAGTCATTATCTCGATTTTAAAAAAAATCTCTCAAATAAATATCATGGATTTTCCTGAATTTCATTTACGCAAAAATAGTTTATAATTGAAAGACAGAAAAACGTATAGAAATAATATAGTTTATATTGAAAGAAAAAACGTTATTATCACCTTTATATATAAAGGAAGCTTACGATACAGAAATTTATTTTCATATAAAAGTAAAGTAACAATAGATTTTTCTGTTCTGTCAGCTGATTTTTTATAAATTGATTAGATGCTCTAGATCAGCCAATGCAGGTCAAATTTTCGTAACAGGAATTGAAAAAGCATTCCGAGTTTCCACCGAATCCCTCATTTTGGAACACGGACGGAGGATCTTTACCGAATGTCCTTGATGCAAAGCAGATTAAGCACCCCGCCCCAATCATATTCTTAAATTTTCACATTTTACATCTTTGGTTTCAATGAGTTGGTATAGCTGCTCTATATACTGGGGTCAGAAACAACACCAACAAGAAAAATCTCAGAGTTTGGGGACCAACTAGAAATTACTGGAAAATATTTAATTAACGAATTAATATTTGAAAAAAAAAATGTATTTGAACTCGAGTAGATGAATAAAAAGTATTTTATTAATGATTAAAACTGTGAACTATATGATAGTCTGAACTAACAGTAAGAATTAAAAAATATATATAAACATGGATTTTTTAAAAGAAAATAATGACTTGAGAAATTGAAATGTGCATTATATGCAATTATTTCTTAGGGTTCCCAAAACATTAAAAAAAATTTCCGTTCCTAAATTCGTAATCAATGCAATGTATATTATCTCTATATTTTTCTAATAACTCAAAATTTCACATTTATTCCGCAATTTTCCGTTCTTTTTACTGGCTCCTGGTTAACTTGTTCCACCCATTTCACCCTTGTTAGAACACTAAAGAGAGCACATTCCCCAACGGAAGGTATCTAAAGGGGTAATTATAAAGAAAAATCTGAGGTGAAGTTCTTTTTCCACTGGCTTTTTTGTCCAACAAAAATTACATTCATTTATTTCTATTAGCAACAAACGAAAATTATTCAGTTTCAAATACTAATTGAAATTCACAGATCTCAATCAAAGACAAAGACTCTCGAGTGACAGAACTGAAACGCACACCAAGCATGTGTCCAAATTCGGTAAAAACGCGTAAAAAGAGAAAGGCATAGTAAATAAAGGTGAAGGTCAAACAGCTTAGCCGAAGAAACGCCATCTGAATCATTCGCAGAACGCAGCATTGTCACATGACTAACCACGTGTTGAAGCTACTACACTTCTGTCAGCGAATTGTTCCTCTTCCACTTTTCACGGTTCTCTATTCTTAATGATGGCCTGGCTTTCGTATTACCATTTGGCATAGTTTCTTTTTTTTTTTTTTTAACTCTCTTATTTTCTGCAGCAGTGGAACTGTTTTTATGCAAGAGAGATCAAATTGCCTTACGATTTCATGGAATGCAAGATATGTTTAAAGATTAGGGGAAGTAAAAAAATATAATTTTTTCCAGTTCAGATTTACAATGCCAGAAAAAAATTGCTATTGTTTGCTGATTGATTATTTATTTAGGTATTGTGTAGTAATTCATTTAGATTAGTCGATGCAATCATCATTTATATTATGAAAGGTAATTTACTGATTTGGTAACCGAAAGACAGATTACCTAAACTCAACTTGCTAGACACTTCGATTTCTTGCTTGTTGTGTTTTGAAAAATTGTTTATTTCCGTCTGAAACGAATTTGTTTGGATATCATATTCTAAATCTTTCTGACCAGGGTCGGCCATTTGAGGGGGTGCGGTGGGTGCTTCGCTACCTACCCCCCCTTAGTCACAACCCCTTGACTAAGGGGGGGCACCGTGATTAAGAATGAAAACAGTGTTCTGAACAATAATAATATGACACATACTAAAAGTCTACCAGCTTGTTTCCATGTGCCTGGCTGAGCATCGACTGGCACCTTTGTAAGGCAAAGATCACAGTGATATCTATAAAAAGGCGGGAAACACTCATCTACGAATAAGGAAATCCTCTTCAGGCATGTTGAGACAGAGCGGCGTGCCCGACGCCTAGAAGTCGAGGCTGAGGTTGGGTTCAAAGGGACTTGTAAATCATCAGCTATCTACTTCTGTCTATACCTAATGTAATATTTTTTACAATTCTTTACATTTCCCGTTACTAAATTTAATAAATGCTGAACTTTCTTACAGCACATTAAAATTAAACGAAGGATTATCCTCGGTCAGGCATATGGGTATAATGCTTAAACGCTCTTTCTATACTAAGTATCGAAAAAGAAATTGGAATAATTGAAAATTTCTTGAAGTAATTAATAGAAAAAAAACAATCAAGCATCATTAAATAAATATGCAGATGTTCGGCTTTTTCGTGTTTTTTTTTATTACTTTGCTAAAACTGTAGGGCCCCAAATGGTTTCTTGCACCCGGCCCCTTCACAGGGAAGGACGACTCTTTGTATTCGGTATGCTTATCACCATTCAGCTTATCTCTTCGTTACAAAAATCATTTATGCTATTGGAAAACATTTGTTCTATATTATATATTATATAAAACATTAAATAAATATGCAAATGTTCGGAGTTTTTTTTCTAAAAATTTATGGTCCCAAATGGTTTTTTGCACCCGGGCCCTTTCATAAAGAAAGCCGGCTTTGACCCTGCCAATACGCCAAATAAAGACCCAATACTAATTAGCATGAAAAAACTCAAACATTAGCATATGATCTTTAAACTTTTTCATACTTAGAAATGATCAATACATACACTGAATACATCGCTATTATGCTGCAAATCACGGTACATTCGATACGATATACGTGATGAAATTGAATGCTATGGGAGAAGGCTTGACTGTTTAATGTTACTTTCACCCTTTTCCAATCCATCTTCCAAATTACTCTAATTAGCAGATGATTATATATTTATTCTTAAAAACTGATATTTGTGAAATGAATAAGGACTCACGGAAAACTCAGAAACCAATCTAACCAATGGTAAAGCAATGCATAAGAAAATTTGTAAGTTTTGATTACGTTCAAAGCAGCATTTTTTTCAACTATTCTGTTACTTCTGAAATTTTTTCTCTTAGAAAATAGTATGCATTGAATTTCATTAGAACGTTCTCTATTGCATAAAAAATTGCCGAGCTATCTAGAATGTATATGTATATGTATACGTTCAAATGTTATATCTGTTCAGATTTGTAGATTAAGGTATCCGACTAAGTTAAAAACACAGGTTATCGACCACACTGGCAAATATTTTTTGTTATTGTTATTTCTTGTAGTACAGACTCTCCTCTTTCCAAAACAGTTTATCTTTTTCCTGGAAAAGGAAGGCCTGACCTATCATCCAGGGTCGCATTTTTTTCAGCTAAAATTTCTCTTTAACTTCCATTTTCTCAAAGCTTTTAATTTTCGTGAAAATTCTGTATCGTTAATATGATATTTTAAAAACTAATAGAGGCATTTACATAAAAATGTCAGCGTGTGTTTTAAACTATATGGTAAACGAAATAAACCAAAAGTTTGATTGTTGGTGAAATACCTTTTCATTTATAGATGTTTTTAGAAAAATTAAGTTGTAAATTTATAGAAAAAATGCATAGATACGTATATTTTTACCGATAACTTCTTTGCATCTAGGAAATCTTGAGAAAAACTTATTTTTCCCAACTAAAATTTGTCTTTAATTTTGTCAAAACTTTAATTTCTATTTAAATTCCGCCCCGTCAACATGATATCTCAAAAACTAATTGAGTATTTATATAAAGATTACAGCGTGTGCTTTAAATAATGTGAGCAATGAAATGGACCAAAAGTTTTGGTGTTGGTGAAATACTTTTTTCATTTATAGGTGTTTTTAGAAAAATGATATTGTGAGTTTATGGAAAAAAATGCATATATTCGCATATTTTTACCAATAACTTCTTTGCATCTCAAAATGTATCTTAGATTTTGGTTCATCTTATTCATCATTATATTCTATAACTTGCGTACAAAGAAAAATAGGCCTCACATTTTTGTGTAGCGTGTTCACCGTTTGGGCTAAATTTCACTAAGCTTTACTACAAATTTCCCTATTTAACAAAAAATATTATATTTTTAAATAACTTAGTCATTTTATAGTATTTTGTATAATTATTAACAATATACCTAAAACCCATAATTTTAAATTGTTTTTAAAAAATCCAATTTTTCAAAAAATTCCTTTCGAACGTAATCGGATGCCTTAACTACAATTGATCGTGCAGACAAATTTTTCTTGGCAAAAAATGCCAGCCGTGTCTTCGGACTCTATCAGCCTCAATTAACATTTGGGGCTATTTTTGAGGACAGGATGCAGCAATTGATGGGGCTGCAGAATAATCGGGCCAATCCTCTTCTGGAAGAAACGATCTTTTAATATAAAATGCTTAGCAATCCTACCGATGTTCGAAGAATTTTCCTTCTACATTAAAAAAAAAATCATGCTAATAAAACAAATCAGAAGGCACGCTTTACACAACGTGCATTTTGACCTTGAAAGAGTATCATCTGCAACGATTCATGGCAAAGTGGTGGAGGTGGACGGACGAGTATTTAGGTGACACCTTTAGATAGTAGTCAAAGGGCGCAACTTAATTATTTCGTACGCAAAACTTTCTAAAAGATAATGTATCATAACTGTCAAAGATTTATACTTCGCACGTATCTTCATTTTTCAAACTTCCGCCAGTATGAAAACCTTATTTTGGTTCAGTTTATGTTCACAGAAAAAAAAATCGCAAAGATATAAGAGAATCGCATTTAAAACAGCGTACTTGCACTTAAGATCTAGATCAAATTCTGGATGAATTCATTTCAAATTCTATCTTTTCCTTCAACGTGAACAAGATTACTTAAATACAGGGTGGTTGTAATTAAAGCGAAAGTATTTGAAGGTCTGTAAATGAGAAACTACTTGAAATATGTTGAAAAAATCTGGTATATGTTATATTTACAACATGGGGAAAGGAATTACACAATAAAAAAATTAGTTCAACTTTTTACCATAGGAGGAGCTTTTTAATGACACTATTTTATACATTCTAGTTACAACATTTTTCTTGTTAAAATATGAAATTGTAATGAATCACATTATTTGTTCAATACGGGGTCCTTCAAATCGTATCAAATGTGTACGCAAGACAGCGTGATCCACAGAAGCACCTAATGTTTCCTATTGAATTTCTAGGACTAAACTCGTAATGCTGCGTTTTCAAGCAACAACAGATGTCTACAGGATTGTCCTTGTAGACATGAAGAACAACAGAGTTAGGATTGCCCTTGCAGACGTGTAGATTTTATTATGTCATTCATGGCGACCGTACACAGACGCGATCTTAGTGTACGGTCGCCATGATTTTGATAAAGTCCTTGCAACACTTCTAGCGCTAATAGGTCACTGATCCACTAACCCTGAATCAATTGCTTCTCCAATCTCTTCACCAACTTCCTGATTCACAGATCTTCTTCTAGTTCCAGGGGCACTCTGAGTTTATTGTCATTTTTGATTATTTTCTTTAACCCATTCACAGACATCAATCCTTTTCTCAGATCTTTAAGATGGCGATATTCTTCCAAAGCTTCATTCTAATTGCGATTATTTTGGAAATAGTATTTTACTAACAGAGCACGATCGACCTATGATAAAGTCATGACTACAGTTTAAATATATGTTAATTTTATTGTCATAATAATTTTAAATTTGAAGTGGTAAAAAGTAAAAAAATGTTAGAATAATTTACAGTGCCATCTGTTGCAAAAAAATGAACTAATAATGGTTATTTCGTCATTCAATTTTCCATGTTGTGATTGTAACGCATACCAAATTTCTTCAACATATTCCAAATAGTTTTTCTTTTACAGTCCTTCAAACACTTGCACTTTAACTGTAATCACCTTTCACTTTTCCAGTTAGATGGATGAAATTCCTCCTTTGTTTTGTCATCAGATATATGAATTAAATTTTGGAAAAATTCCGTCGAAGAGTAAACACTCTATCGATATATTTATTCGTGTTTGTGATATTTGCAAGTCACTTAAAAGAAGTCTGAGATATGATCTTGGCATCGCCATTGTTTGTGGCAAATAGCCACTGGGAAGATATCCAAGTGCATACGCCATTGTTCCAAAGAAGTGCAACTTCCTCTGAATGGAGAACACTCCCATTGGTATTTTAGACACCAAATATCGTGAGTAACTCTAATCTAAATATAAGCAAATTTGCTTTCTCAAATTTTGACCCGCTGATATGGTGTGGAAGAAGCATCACTCTTTATTCGAGTGGTGCTTCTCCACATATGGTGCAATGATTTCCCATCAGTATTTCTTTCATATCATTAGAAAGTTATTTCGCCTGTCATTTCTTTCACTATTAACTAATGTGGAGACTTGTGGCTTGGTGGTATGGTCTCAGCTTCGGAACCGGAGGGTTTCAGGTTCGAGACCCGACTCCACTGAGGATCTGTTGTGTAAAGGGGTACTTTGAATCTGAAATTCGTCGGGCCAAACATACTCCCGCTGGCGTGGAAATTTGGTGATGGGGTGTCAGCTCAGGTGCCGTCCTCGCCATCTGACTGCAGTTCAAAATGAGGAGATCCGTCCCAAAATAGCCTTAGTGTTGCTTCAAAACGTGACTGTAATATAACTAAACTAAACTTCTCACATTTTGAATTTCTGGATTTAGGAACTAGAGTAATTCACAATTTTCATTTTCCAATATATGATTTATATAGATATAAAGTATTCGACCTAGAAAGTTTGATAAATTTCCCTGCTTTAGACATCCCCGAATCACTCTTCTACATCATAGTAGTAAGGAATACCCTCAAGAATGATGTGAAAAATAACTGTTCATTTCGCATATTTGCAATTATAGCAACAAAGTGTATAGAATTTTTTTCCGAATCGCTCTTTTACATCATGGCAGTAAGGAATACGATCAAGAATGATGTGAAAAATAACGAAAATAACAGTTCATTTCGCATATTTGTAACTATAGCAACAAAGTTTATAGGGTTTATATGCTAGTACATTTTCTTATTGGGATGAATTTTTACGACAAAACCAGCATAAAAGCGTTGAAATGATAAATATAGCATGAAAACTACTATCACTAGGGTAAAACTAAGAAAAACAAGAAAACAGAGAAGTTGTAGATAAACGCAATTTATAATGTTTCCCAAATATTCTGACCCGTTTCATGTTTTTTAATGTCTTATCTGTTTCACATGCCTGCCTTTTAAACTTATGTGGTACCACGAAAGACAAGTCTACATTTGACAACAACGTTTGTGTATATATAAAATATTAATTAAGTCATTATTATTGGTTGTTGTGTTTACATTATTTACATAGATTCGGTTTTTAAGAATGTGTATACGTAAACAATACAACCTATATATATGTAATCATCCCAATTGACCGCTAAAAGGTTCTATACCCTGAGAATGAAAGTAAGTGGTGTAGGTGTTGAATCAATAAATATTATCAACATTGTTATTTCTTATGGCTCTTGCCATTGGACAAGCCAAGTGTTTATGAAGACAGCGATTTAAGCCGACAGGACGCTTTTCTGGTTTTTAGCAGTGCCATCAAGAGCCAAGTATACGACTTTGCTACTCACGCATCACTCATTCGCTTGCACAAATCCTTACAGGCGTGCATTTACACACCACATAGATAGAACAGAGGAAGAAAAACCGTGTCCGAACCGGGACTTGAACCCGTCACACCCAGATCACGGGGAAGACACACTGTCCCTATGCTAGGACACCTGCGTTTTAAGCGTGCTCATTGTATGTGAAGACAATGCTTATTATATATCAGCAAAAGTACTTATTTTTATAACTAAGCAATAATTCTGCAATAAAATATCTATCGTGATCATCACATTTGTATTTCTGATCCTATGTTTATCATTTTAAAAAATGACTTGTTTTCTGAATGCTTGTTTTTATATAAAATTTTGTTCCCTGATTTTTAAAACACACGGTGTAAATTTCAAATTTGTAAAATAAAAAATTCCGCTTGTTGAATTATTTACTTTTAAATTCAAGAATTCCATTTAAAAAAGCGGAAAATATAAGATGCATTATTTATTTATTTTTAAATAAATTTGTACAACAATAATGAGAAAAAAATAATTGAAATTTATCATTTTTTGAATTTTTAGAATACTAAAGTGAAGCTATTGAAACTTTACTTTAATAAGAATGCAAAATTATTTGCATTTCCTCGGCATAGTTCCAAAAGTGAGGAATGCTCAAAATAGAAAACTGAAATTCGAATACATCACGGGAATTTGATAACTTCCTGTTTGTCGGGAAATGAGGAAATGAATTTTTAAAAAAAAAACATTAGCCATCGGGAAATTTCAATGAATAGTATAACATTTCCAACGTTTGATTAAAACAAGAAATGAAATCTATAATTACTCATACAAGGATAACACGTAAATGCAAAGCGTTATAAGATGAACTGGAATAAAAAAAAACGAAAATTGTATTAGAATTTAAAAATTGTTTAGAATTATGATTTTAAAAGAATTTCATTGTGAAGACAAAATACGCTTTCTTTGCATTACAATCTATTACTTTGCTATAGCATAGTTAATTCATCGCACATTGTACCAAGATTCATACCGATTGATAAACTGCATCGTATCTAAAACAATTTTTTTTGAAAGAACATTTCTAGTTTCATAAAGAATTGTTCAAATTATTTTCAATGTTTCAATATAAAAATGGGAGGGCAGAAAAAGATTCAGCAAAGATGCTAAATTCAAGCTAGAAGTTAATATTTCGCAGCTATTGCACGTAAATGCAATGTCAGTCTTTCTCTGAGGTAATAGTTTTATTTGAGGGTGTGAGAGAAAGTTTTGTGGGAACCATTTTTGTAGGTTTGAAATTGTAACTAAACATAATAACAGTTAATAAATTTTTGAGTTTTTTGCAATAACTTCCAAAAATATTATAATCCGAATAATTTTGCACCGTCTCAGTTTACCAAAAATTATCTTTAAACTCTCTCTCTCTCTCTCTCTCTCTCTATATATATATATATATATATATATATATATATATATATAATTTTGTAACCTAGGAACGTACCCCCTATAATCTATAATCCCATATAAATTACCATTCCGTATTCACGGTTTCTGTATTCGTGGCAAATTTATGGAACATATACCCCGCGAATGAAGATCTTTTACTGTACTGTTAAAAGAACTACATCAAGTTTCATATTCAATAACTTTTTCAACTACATATAACAAAAAACATCACCTATTTGATAATAAATACCATTAAATTGCAATTTTTTAATTCACTGACTCAGAGCAAAAATAGCGCTGAAGTAACAGTGTTAAGAAACCGCAGTGAATTTTTATTTTCTGTAATTTATTACAATCGCCTCTGGAAAAAAAGTAAGATCGCCTGTTGAATAGAAATGAAAATTATAATTTACAGTGTTTTCTTTCTGTCCAAATGAATGAAAAGAATAGGAGTGCAAATTTATATGACTGCATTCTTAATTCATAAAAGAAGAATGATGTATCTCTTGCTTAAGATATCCGACTACGTTTAAAACACTTGTTATCGACCATATTGGCGATTTTTTAAAAAAAAGTCTTAATTTTTCCTGTAGTTCAGATTTTATTTTCTCAAAACAGTTTATTTTTTCTAGGGAAAGGAAGGCCTCACCTATCACCCAGGGTCACAAATTTTTTTCCCAGCTAGAATGTCTCTTTAATTTCAATTTTTTCAAAACTTTAATTTTCATAAAAATTTCCCACCGTTAACTTAATATCCCCAAAATTATTTATGTAAAAATTTCAGCGCGCGTTTTTAATAATATGGGTAATGAAATGAACCAAAAGTTTTATGGTTAGTGAAATACTTTTTCATTTATAGGTGTTTTTAGAAATATGAAGTTGTGAATTTATGGTAAAAATGCATAGATACGCATAATTTTACGCATAGCTACTTCGCATTAAAATTTTTTCTTAGATTTCGGTTTATCTCAGTTACCATTGTATTCTATAACTTGCGTACAAAGAAAAATAAGATTGCTGAAATTAAAATTCTGAGTAGAGTGTTAACCGTTTGGGTTCAATTTCATTAAAATTTACTATAAATTTTCTTATTTCTTAAAATATATTATCTTTTCAAATATTTTTTTGTATTTGTAGTGTTTATTATAGCCAATACACCTAAAAACTATAAATATTTTCTAAAAAATCCAATTTTTCAAAAATATTCCTGCGAACGTAGTCGGATACCTTAATCTTGTTTTGCAGCTTAATGAGATCTTCCATCAGAGGCACTCGACAGAAACAGAGGAGAGCTCAACATGGTCAGGAATTTTATCACAACCAGGACAAAATGGTGCGCAGATATTATTTTACGAGGCCTGTTTACACCACTTACCAAACCTAAAGAATTATGTTGTGATTCTTTTGGCATTACTATGTAATCCCAAGAGGCCGTGGTAGCCTGGTTGGTAGAGCGTCAGTCTCGTAACCGAAAGGTAGCAAGTTCTGTCCTCGTCTCGGCCAAAGACCGCCGCGTTGGCTAATGGCAGTTGGGGCACGTCCAACAGGTCCTCGAAGTTCCCATAATAAATGATACCTCTGGGGATACTGAATCAGGAATGGGTTGCTCTCTCATTTGGATCACAACTCTGACTTCCGGATGGATGAATGAGTCCGACCGCCCTCTAAAAAGGGTTGTGTCGTGTGTGTTCGAGCAAAATTTCACTTTCACTTGAACGGTGCTAGGTAACAACGTAAGGCGCGAACCTTTGCCTTCATTCGAAAGAGCTCCGCTCATTTGGGCTTGGTATGACCAAGTGGCATTAGACCCATAGAGCTGATATATAAATGGAGGGAGCTAATAGTTTGTTTCCTGTCTCAACAAGTGTGCCCAACATGAGTCATGTGACTTTGGAAAAATCTGGGAGTAAGAACACCTTTTTGGCGCCATATCGCAAATATTGGCATACTCAAAAACTGCCGCGCAACATTTTGCTTCCCGGCATTGGGTCCAGTCGGTTTTCATTTCCAGTTAAACCAACCGGAAATCCTATAAAAATAAATCCTATTTCATTTCCTAAACAGTTTATATAAATATCTTTTTTACGCTAGTATCCGAGTTAAATTATATTTTGATTTTTTACTTTGTTCTTGTGCAATAATTAAAAGTGATTATTTTTCTTCTTTAAATAAACATTTTATTTCTTTTCTTTGCCTAAAAACTTTTCAAAATTTTGCATTACATGCTCAAATACTTTCTATCATTCTCTCAAACAGATAAGAATCAACTTTTTAAAAACAGATTATTAAAGTGACGTAAGTCTTTTTTTTTTTTCAATATACTTAATATAATAATAAATATCAATACTAACCATGTTATGACATATAGAAATTATAAAATCTTAAAATATATATTATAGATGTCTGTTACAATTTTACTTAGTATTGCAGATATTTTTTAGTTTAAAACTTGTAGGAAACCTTTTTTAAAAACATTTATCAGTTGATTCTACTTAAGTATCCCAGTTAAAAATATAAAAAAAAATTAAAAGAATTGAGAAGAGATCACTTAATTATTTTTGAAAAGAGAGAAAATCTTTAACTATCATAATTCTAAATATTTATTCTAAAGACTGTTCATTTTAGTAATTTTAGTGACTGGAGCCATACAACAAATTTTTTAAAACGGAAATTAATAAATATTTTTTTAAATCTAACTTGATCAAAGTTACTTTGAGGTTATTTATTATTTGTATGAAGATGTAAATATAATTTTAGGTAGTTAATTTTATAAATACAAAAATTATTTAACAACTGTAAATATATTCTTGTAAATTAGTTTTATAAGCATTTAGGTGAATAGCATTTTTAAATCAAATTCTATAAAAATAAAAATCACAATTCTTGCCCAATAGGGTTTTATGAAAACAATTAAACGATTTTCTATTATTTATTTCAATTTCTTTACAGAATAAAAATTTAAAATAATAGCTTAGGGCATAGATGAGTAATAAAATTTGTATCAAATAGCAAGATCTTGACTCTTATTTTGTCAAGGTTTTACATTCGTTAGAAAATGGTATGCAATTCTAAATTATGATATAAACATAAGAAAAATGTGTTATCAAAATAAAGTACAGAAATTCTAAGTTAAAAAAATACAGCTTATTTGGTGTGACCCATAAACAAATTTTTTGTGACTAAATAAAGTTTATGATGCTAAAGTTTAGTTGCTAAAATTTTTCTTTTAATAAAAAAACCACAATCTCCCTGAAAGTTATTAATAAAACATAAATAAAATAACATTTTGGTTATTTGCATTAAAATAAACACACAATTATTAATCGGTCAATATTGTTTATGTAAACATTTGTATTGGTGAGAAAAAATCCCGCCAAGCTTGTAGCCAAGCGCTTGCAACACATTCGAGATTAAAATAAAGCAAGTAGCAAAATATAACGCAGTTACATCAGTTTAAACGAAGCTTAGTAACATGTTCAATAAATTCAATACAATAACTAAACCAAACTGTGAAATATTAATCAGTTATAACACCAAAATCACGGAGTAATCGATGTTAGGAAATTTTAAATTGACTTAAAATGGATATAAACAGAATAATTTTTTTGTAAATACATGTGAAATGATACAGGACTATCCTTAGACGCTTTTTCTTTGCCTCTAATTGCACAGCAATAATTAAACATGGCTTAAATAAGCTTTAAATTCCAACAGTTAAACGCGGGAAAAAATCTGCCATTGAAATATAATGGGAAACGGAGAATGTGGTTACAGCTAACACAAATTCTGTCCCATAGTCACGTGTTTTTATCTTGTCCTACACGAAAGTAGGGTTGCACTTCCTCTATCAGTATCCCAGCTCTATGATTAGACCCACCACTAACACCCAAATTATCCCAAAATTGTGAACATACATTTCGCCTTATTGCTAAGCATTTTTTGCTTATGATAAGAAACTATAAATTCAGTACTAAAAGTAATTAAGGTATCCGACTATGTTGAAGGAAAAAAAAATTGAAAAACTGGATTTTTAAAAAATAATTTTGGATTTTTAGATGTATTGTCAATTATAAACACCATAAATACAAAAAAAAAATTGAAAGTATAACATATTTTGAGAAATATGAAAATTTACTGTACATTTTAATGAAATTTAACCAAAATGTTTTACACTCTACACAAAATGGTAATGCAGCAATCTTATTTTTCTTTGCACTCAAGTTATAGAATATAACGATGAGTCAAATGAACCAAAATCTAAGAAACCTTTGGAGATGCAAAGAAGTGATGGGTAAAATAATACTTATATATGCCTTTAATTAAATGCCTCAATTAAATTGATTTTTTTATATAGTTGGTTTTTTTATTTTGTCACCTAGGAACGTATCTCCTACAATCCCATATAAATGACCATTCCGTATTCACGGTTTCTGTATTCGCGGCATTTTTATGGAACATATACCCCGCGAATAAAGAGCTTTTACTGTACATTGAATCATCTGCAATGATATAGATAATGCACTAAAGGAGAAATAATTTAAAAAGAATATTTTTTTAAAAGAATATTTAAATAACTCCACCCTCAATTTAGTCCAATAAATCCTCTCCCTAGTTTTGACGAGCGCACGTGCACTGGAAAGAGATCTGCACCACTTTCCTTCCCATGGAACCCATTTTTTGAGCGGCTGCCAAGAATTACGTGCGAATCGCTCGCCAATCACGCCACTTTTCATGGCTTCCCGCCACGAAATCTCTCCACCATCAAAACAACAAGAGGATAAATCTTTTCATTCACATCAGTGACGGGGGGGGGAGATCTAAATTTAATTGTGTCGACTGGCGAGGAAAAACTCAAATCGGATTACAGGCGCACCGACACCTGCAGCTTTTAATTCGGTGTAGATGGGGTTTGACTCTAAATCCGTTCGTTTGGTGGTGAGGAATTTTGGAGGGCAGTCAAAGGATTTAAGCGGATGCTTTGCAGTTATTCCTGAAATTATTTCTGTAAGGAAATGCGGTATTTGAAGGATTTCTTTTCGTTTTTTCTGGAAACGTAAAAACTTTGTATTTTGAGCTTTACGCTGATTCAATAAGAATCCCTTACCCTTGAGGGCTCTGCAACTTGAAATACAATGAACCATCTGCAATGCTGCAGATAATGCACTAAAGGAAAAATAATTTAAGAGGAATATTTTTAAAAAAACTTTCGTATACGAAATATAGAACGTATTGTACGTTTTGACAAAGGATTTCAGCGATTGCTGTGTAGTTATTCCTGAAATTATTTCTATAAAAAATTAGGTATATTTGAAGGATGTTTTTTCAGTTTTTCTGAAAGCGTAAAAGCCTCGCATTTTGATGAGCTTTACGCTGTCTCAATAAGAAGCCCTCGCACTTGAAGGTTCTGCAACTTAAAATACATAGAGTCAAGAAAAAATACCGCAGATAATGCACTAAGGGAAAAATCATTTAAAAAGAATATATATATAATTTCATATACGGAATACAGTTTAGTTTAGTTATATTAACGTCCCGTTTAAAGCAACACGAGGGCTATTTTGGGACTGACCTCGTTATTTTGAGCCAAGATCAGATGACGAGGACAACACCTGAACTGGCACCCCCCTCTCCACACCACACCAGCGGGAGGACGTTTGGCCTGACAGATTTAGCGTGCAAGAGACCCCCTCACACGACGGTTCTTCGGTGGAATCGAGTCTCGAACCTGAAACCCTCCGGTTCCGAAGCCGAGACCTTACCACCAGGCCACCGCGGCCCCATACGAATTACAGA
>JAPMOQ010012558.1:1077330-1094073 GCA_026543055.1 Argiope trifasciata
ACAGGGGAAATTCAAAATCGAGTATTTGAGGAATCTCCACCCCTGTCTTAAGTTCGAAAACTGAATTTATAGAAAATCTCTGTCTATCTCTCTGTGATAAAAGTAACTCAAAAACGTTTTGAATTAGGGTAATTGAAGAATTTACCAAGCTTTAGCCTTTTGATTCGAAGCTTTTATGAATTATTTTGATCATATGCAAACAAAAATCTACAGAATCGTTGTAAAGACCATGTACAAAATTTTATTTGTTCAAAGTAAAAACGGATTTGAAGTTCTTTGTAACTGACAAAAATATTTAGTATATTTTCTCAAAAATGTTTTTCTCAGACTCAGGAAGTTCTAAAACTTGGAGATTTGCCAAAATCGCAATTTGTTGATCACACATTCTCTATTTTTTTGCTGATTATAATAAAAAAATACGAGTTAAAAAATACAATAAAAATTGTGAGATTTAAAATGGGAGTGCGCAAATTATTTTCATCGGAAAATTTTTTCTCTCCCTTGATATCGAATGTAATGCCATTTAAAGTATAAAATAATAATTTAAAATTAAAATTCAGTGAAAAATTTCAAAATACTCTCCAATACAATAAAGCAATTGAAGACTTGCTATCGACCTTCAACTAAATAACGGCTTTCAAAGCGATGTTCAGTATTCTAATCTTCTTTTAATCATAAATTAGGCTTAAGATATTCTGGCAAAGAAACTACTACGTAGTTAAAATTACGGTTGTGAATATTAATTTAAAGAAAGAAATTTATTTGTTTTCGAAGCTCTTTGAACGTGTTTTGAAAATCAAATTTTTTATTTCTTTAAATAACTATTTCACTATCTTAAAGGCGGATGTCAAAGATATTTTAAGACATAAATTTTTGAAAACAACAATGATCATAACATTGCCAAATTGAATAAAAAATGACAAGTTTTTCCCCATAACAAAAAGAAAGTTAATATTCCTTGAGCGAAATCTCGTGTTTTTCACACACGTTTGTTTTGTTGAGACTTCATTTGACTTTTGTAACACTTATGGATCGTATGTTATAGAAAATCACGCATATCCCACGTGTGGGAATTTTATTATCATCAGCTATTCGAGTACAGTTGCACTGGAAGCATGCAAATAGAAAGCAGTGACAAATATTCAGTCCTTGACTGGAATGGTTCATCGAGTTTATGGTACAATAAAAACCTAAAACTGTCTTGCTTTCAATGTCCTAATAATATGAAAATTCATTAGAAATTTAATTAATAACTCATTAGACGTTATTATTGATTTTTTTCTGTACCAACAAATACTTTTCATTTGCTCGAAATGATGCAAGCCTAGTACCACTGAATAATAATGTTTTTATCAGTTTCTCCTCCCTAGGATCTATGTTTCTTGTAATTAGGGTTTTAAAAAACCGTTTTTAAAGTAAATTTGTCTTATTCGAAAACTGGTTTTTAGATATATATATATATATATATATATAGAAAGAGAAAAAGACGCGAAGCCAATTTATTATCAAGTGAAGTTCAATTTCCAATTTATTATCAATTGCAGTTTCTATTAAATGAAGCAAAAAATTTGAATGCTGAAATAAGTTAGAAACAATTATATGGTTTAGGAGAACGAATTCAAGAAAGAAGACAGGTAGAATGAACAACTTTTTTGTTGTATTTGCAAAATCTACAAAATATTTCTAATTCAATGAAGAAATCTAGCGAGATTTCTTTACCTCAAAAACTGAAAAACTGAAATTATTAAGTTATCTGGAAATATATTGTATAAAATATTTCCGAATTTATACGTGAAACCTATTCTGATGAAGAACAAATCGAAGGAACTACTCATCACAGTTACGCTTTTTTTAAAAGGCCTTGAAAAATCAATTCATAAGGTGCTTGAAGACCTTGAAGAAGAACTTACAAATCCAAAGACACTGAAAGATGAATTTAAATTTTTTTTAGGCAACAAATAAGCGAGCAAAAATCTTCGATTCGTTATTTGATGTCCTGATAACTATAAAACCAAGCTCAGTAGCTAGTGAATGAGTAATTTCAATTTCAGGCAATATTCTAAATCTTGCAATAAAAGCAAGACTTAATCACGAATCAACTGGTGTGGTGTGAAGAAGGGGGGTGCCAGTTCAGATGTCGTCGTCGTCATTTGACCATGGTTCAAAATGACGAAGTCCGTCCCCAAATAGCCCTAGTGTTGCTTCACAAAGGGACGTTAATACAACTAAACTAGTCACGGATCAAAGGATATTTTTTTAATCATCCTCTCTTACGAGAAATTGAAATTAGTGAAAATAATATGAATATTATTTGAAATTTTTTTTCTTGCAATTTCAATTTGAGCAAACATCAAATATTAATTCAAGATATTTTACAAATAAACTACAGTCCTTTTAAAACTTTCTATAATATTATTTACTGAATTTCCTTCGTCCATCTAAGTTTTGAATTTTGAATGCCTTGTAAAGACTTTAGACTTGGCTTCATCATCTCGATTTAACTTAAAATATAGGATATGCAAAGTTCTTATTTGTACAGTTTGCAGCGAATTATTCAAGCATGTATTTTCTTTTTTATAAGGCTTATTTAATCCGACTCGGAATTTTATAATCTGTTTTTCAATCACTTCTTAATGGAATTATCTGAAATTATGTACACTTATTTATTATCGATGGCAATATATTATTTTAATGTTTTCTGAAATAAATTATCGTTTGATTCATTCATTCACGCGAGTATTTCTATCATAATCATGCCATTTAATAAGAAATTTTTGAAAAAAAAAAAAATCATTTCTATAATCGTTGCTATTATAAATTATTCATACAATAATATCATTATCATTTTAAATTAAGGAACGAAAAATAATAAAATTAAAAAAAAAATCTAGATTTATGTTGTTGTCGTGTCCGTGTTTTTCACGGAAAGGGGGTGCAGTAGCTTCTGAGGGTAAAGACCCCTGAGCACCCAGAGGGCAGAAGTCCGACTTATAGCTCACACACACGGCACAACCCTTTTTAGGGAGTGGTCGAATTCAGTCATACACTCATTCATCCATCAGCAAGTCGGAATTAAGATCCGAATCAGAGACCGACTCATCCCTGATTCAGTATCCCCAGAGGTATCGTAATGTTATGGGAACTTGGAGGACTTTGCAGTCTCGACATATTTAACGTGCCCCAACTGAAATTAGCCAACACGGCTGTCTTTGGCCAAGACGAGGACAGAACCCGCGACCTTTCGGTTACGAGACTGACGCTCTCCAACCAGGCTACCGCGGCCTTCTAGATTTATATATATATTATTTAAAAAAATGTTTTTATTAAAACTGTTGGTTAAAGTTTATTTTGCCGAATATATCAAATTTTGAAAACTGATAAGTAGATAAATTTAAAATGCTCTATTTATCTCTATTGGTATGTTTATATTTTTACGATATAAAATGAATAAGTATTCCTCGAAGCTGATGTTTATATGATGAGCCAAATTTAAATAAATGTCCGATTCCTAATCTTACATATTTGTTTGTTTAAGGTATCCGACTATGTTAAAAACTCTGGTTATCGACCACATTAGGAAATATTTTTTTTGTTTTGTTATTTCTTGTAGTTTAGACTTTCTTCTTTCCGAAACAGTTAAGTTCTTTTAGAAAAATGAAGGCCTGACCGGTACATATTTTCCCAACTAACATTTGTCTTTAACTACTGTTTTCTCAAAACTTTCATTTTCATGTAAATTGTCCACCTCTAACATGATATCTCCAAAACTAATAGAGGTACTTACATAAAACTTTCAGCGTATGTTTTAAATAATATAGGCAATGAAATGAACCCAAAGTCATTGTTGGTGAAGTACTTTTTCATTTATATAGTTTTTTTAGAAAAATTAAGTTTTGAATTTATGGAAAAATGCATATAGACGTCTATTTTTACTCATCACTTCTTTGCATCTCAACAATTTTCTTAGATTTTGGTTCATTTCCTTCATCATTACATTCTATAACTTGTGTACTAAGGAAAATGGGATTTGCTGCATGACCATTTTGTGTAGAGTGTTCACCGTTTGGGTTAAATTTCATCAAAATTTACTACGAATTTTCCTATTTCTCAAAATATATGATGTTTTCAGATAATTGTGTTGTATTTATAGTATTTTGCATTATAATTAACAATACATCTAAAAGCAATAATTTTAAATTTTTTTAAAAAAAGTGTCCGATTCCTAATTTTATTCATGAAAACATACACTGAAGTGACAAAAGTCATGGGATAGCAATATGCAAATATACAGATGGCAGTAGTATCACAGCGAAAAAGTATAAATGCGCAGTTCGTTTTACAGAGCTTTCATTTGTGTTCAAGTTATTCATGTGAACAGGTTTTTGTGATTTATGGCGGCACGACGAGAATTAACAGACTTTGAACGTGGAATGTTAGTTGGAGCTAGACGCATGGGTCATTCCATTGCGGATATCTTTAGTGAATTCAACATTCCCAGATCCACAGTATCAAGAGTGTGCCGAGAGTATGAAATTTCAGACATCACATCCCATCATGGTCAGCGCAGTGGGCGACCACCTGCACTTAACGACCGAGACCGCCAACGTCTGTGTAGAATGTTCAATGTTAATAGACACGCAACACTTCGTCAAATAACTGCAGGAATCAATGTGGTACGTACGAGGGACGTGTCCGATAGGACTGTGCGGCGAAATTGGTCTTCCTTGGGCTATGACAGCAGAAGACCGACTCAAGTGCCTTTACTGACAGCACGACATCGCCTGCAGCGACTCTCCTGGGCTCGTGAGCATATCGACTGGTCCCTAGACCAGTGGAAAACCGTGGCGTGGTCAGATGAGTCACGATTTCAGTTGTTACGAGCTGATGGTAGAGTTCGAGTGTGGCGCAGACCCCACGAAGCCATGGACCCAAACTGTCAGCAAGGCACTGTTCAAGCTGGTGGTGGCTGCATAATGGTGTGGGCTGTTTTTACATGGCATGGACTCGGTCCTCTAGTGCAACTGAACCGATCATTGACTGGAAATGGTTATGTTCAGCTGCTTGCAGATCACTTGCAGCCATTCATGGACTTCACGTACCCACACAACGATGGGATCTTTATGAATGACAATGCGCCATGTCACCGGGCCAGAACTGTTCCCGATTGGTTTGAAGAACATTTCGGACAATTCCAGCGCATGATCTGGCCACCTAGATCGCCCGATATAAATCCCATCGAGCATTTATGGGACATCATCGAAAGGTCCGCTCGTGCCCAAACTCCTGCACCATCCACACTTTCACAATTATGGACGTCTATACAGACAGCATGGCTCAATATTCCTGTAGAGGACTTCCAACGACTTGTGGACTCCATGACACGTCGAGTTGTTGCAATTCGCCGAGCAAAAGGAGGACCGACACGATATTAACAGTCATCCCATGACTTTTGTCACTTCAGTGTATTTGTCTATTTAATAGATTGGATTACAAATGTTGTAATTCTAGTGAATTCATTTAACTGATAAGATGTCGTATTTCATGCAACTACTGTTGATGGTTCCTATTATTTAATAATGAGTCTAGAATTTTTAATTACCGTATTTTCTGGCCTATAATCCGCGGATTATGTGCATAAAAAAATCCTGATTTCATGTCTGCGGATTATCTTCCGGTGCGTATTATCTACCGAATTTTAATATTTGAGCGGCAAAAGATAGTTCTTCTGAAGAATAACAGTTGGCGTTCAATCACAAAAATACGCAATGAGACACGCGACGTCCAGATGTGAATCCTCAGTATTGGTAGATTTGGCGTACATATCTCCCGCCTATTTTCTTGCAACAAGCGTAATCGGCATAGGGATTTTTTTGTGTTAAATATTTGTAACCGAGGGCGAAAAAAAAAATGGCTTCAAAACGACAGCGTGTTAGTTACACGGCAGAATTCAAACTCAACGGTTGTCTATGGTTGTCTTTAAAAGAAAGACTATGATGAAGGAGGAATTCCCTAAAGGAATAAAAGTCGCTGTTAATCCTAATGGCTGGATTAACCAAGAAATAATGAATGAATGGTTATCAGACATATGGCGAAAAAGAAAGGGTGCATTTTTTAAACCTGTGGAATGTTAATAATGGACTCGATGAAAACTCATATCAGTGATGAAACAAAACGCGCTTGTAAATCTGTTTCCGCAAACTTATGCATAATTCCAAGTGGTCTCACTAAAAAACTGCAACCTTTAGATGTGGGGGTGAATAAATCTTTCAAATCAAAAGTTCGACGACTATGGGAGAAATGGATGAGTGAAGGTATCCATACCTATACTAAAAAAGGAACAATGCGTAAAGCATCGTATTCCGAAGTTTGTCGGTGGATCAAGCAAGCGTGGGACGAGGTGTCTCCTGACACAATCAAAAATTCCTTTCGGAAGTCTGGCATAATCAACGGCGAACTTTCAAGTAAGAATGAACTTGAGTCCGGTGACGATTCAACCAATTCATCAGACGAAATATTACTACTGGAATTGTTTAATTCTGATTCGGAAGATTCGGATTTTAACGGCTTTTAAAAGATAATTTGCATTTTTTTAAACTCTAGAATAAAGCATATGCATTGTATTAAATGTATCTTTATTTTAAATTAGGTACGCTTTTAGATAGAATTGCTTTTTAATTTGAGATTACCGAATATTTTTTATTTATATTTGTAGTATTTGATAATTATTTTCTTTTATGTGCATATGTAATATCTGAAAATATCGGATTAATGCTTCTTTAATCTTGGGGGGGGGAGCGTTCTTGCACTGTTGCTTAACTAGTGCGGATTATACGGCGGTGCGGATTATACGTTGACTTTGCAATTTTTCCTCTTGAAAATAAAGGTGTGCGGATTATACGCCGCTGCGTATTATAGGCCAGAAAATACGGTACTCAATGGATCAATGTACTTTCTTACAAGTCAATCATTTCCAAAATTTCTGATGCATTCTGTCATTAATATATTATATTTAAAAAGACAGACGCATTAAAATATATGTTTCGAATCAACAATGGATACCATTTTTTTCTTTTATATAATTTATCTTGAAGATCGTCTAGACATTTGTTTAAACAACGACGATGCCATTCAAAAGGCTTAATTTCTCTATTTATTGAGGCGAAGATTTATATGACAAACTGATGCCAATTAACGAATGATTATTTCTTTTATTTTCATATTTAAATTTGTATTTGTTCAGTGGAATATAATCAGTTGAGTATCAGGTAATCTTTGGTTAAAATGGTTAGATATTTTATGTTTCAACCTGAGATAATTGTTATAGAGCTAAAAATAATAATTTGAAAGTTTTTTCTTGGAAAATAATTAATAACCATTAAGAAATAATAAATTAATGTTTACAAAAATAAATAAATTTGATTAAGTGAGACAAAGGCAAGTAAAAAATTTGAGGGTTCTCTTAAAGTATCCGACTACGTTAAAAACACTGGGTGAAAAACTCATTGGCGAATTATTTTATTTTTGTCCTTTTTTGTTATTCAGACTTTCCTCTTCCCAAAACAGTTTATCTTTTCTAGGAAAAGGAAGGACTGACCTATCACCCTGGAGAATTTTTAGCAAAATATCTTTTTCAGCTAAATTATTTATACTTAACTTCAGTTTTCTCTTAATGTTAATTTTCATAAAAATTCTCTGCCGTTAATATGATATTTCAAAAACTAATAGAAGTATTTACATAAAAATGTCAACGTGTGTTTTATATATGGGCAATGAAATGAACCAGAAGTTTTACTGTCAGTGAAATAGTTTTTCATTTATAGGTGTTTATAGAAAAATTAAGTTGTAAATTTATGAAAAAAAAGGATACATGGGAATACTTTTACCCATCACTTTTTTGCATCTCAAACATTTTCTTAGATTTCGGTTCATTTCAGTCATTGTCATATTCTACAACATGTGTACAAAGAAAAATAGGATTGTTGCATTACAAATTTGTGTAGATTGTTAAATTGCATTAAAGGTTACAAAAAATTTCCCTGTTTCTAAAAATATATTATATTTTCCAATGATTTTGTTGTATTTATAGCATTCTGTATTATCATTGACAATACATCTAAAAAACGTAGTTTTAAATAGTTTTTAAAAAATCCAATTTTTTAAAATTTTTCCTTCGTAGTCAGATTCTTTAAGTTTTAAAAACAACAACAAAAAAAAAAAAAAGAAAGAAAAGAAATGCAGAGAATTTGAAGATTTTTTTCGACTTTCGGAAACGGAAAAAGTACCAAAATTATATCTACCATCGATCTCTTTTTAGATACTTTTTTGTCTTATATTCATATAAATATTCAAAATTAAAATTAGCATTGAAATCGATCATGCATGGAAACCTCACTATCATTTATAAAAGCCAGATGGTTTAGCAAATGGCCTGCAAAACACCATACCTAATTTAAATATTTTAAAAGTTCACGTTTCGAAAGCACACACGGAACGAAGGAAATCTCGAATTTCACTGCGCAATTTTCAAAGTAATCGTCTGCCCTATCTGGGAATGAGTCATCTCCTCAAGAACGCAGTTCGAACGGTGCAGAAAAATCAATACCCACTTCGAAATTAAGCATGCTGGAGAAAAAGCACGTGTGCGCTACAGCTCTCTATTGTTGCAGGAAATGGAAGGAGCAGAAAAAAGGCGCCTATCTGCCATATGCAAATGAAGGGAGAGCTCGTTATAATCTATTCAAGGCCAAGGTCATACAAATAATCATTTGCGTTGCTATGGCGACCCTAGGAGAAATCGTCTGAGAGAATTCCCGGTGGGCGAAAGGAGATCTCTCAGTACCACCGTTGTCATCCGCAGTGTCATATCGTTTTCGTAAGGGATCGCCAGCAAATGAAAGTGTCAGGACGATTAACTTGAGCCTAATCCAAGATGGATAATAAGGGAGTAAGACATTTCGTGAAATTGTATTAGATTTAATTACAATTTGATACACTCATCGGTGCTGGGAATAGATAAATTTTCATGCTCAAAATAAAGATGAATATGTATGCATTAGCGCTATATGAACCAAACCAGTTGGCTTACAGCTACCAAATTTCGTACCTATCCCTAGTGGCTCACAGATATTGTACGACATTGATCAATATTCTCAATATTGTTTAATTTTGTGGAATATAGTTTAATATTGTACAATATCATGCAACATGCTATATGTACTATCTAGGATGCAGAACAGAATGCTCTCTCATACCCCCATATCCAAATAATCGTATGTTCTGGTCACTGAACGGTTTGATGGGCATTTTGCATACATTTATGCCTCGGAGATGGGAAATGTACTCCTTAGGGTGATTGTTTTTAAAATTTTATTTAGAATTTTAATTAATTACAAATTGAGTTGAATGTTAGCATTTTTCCGCAATAATTTCCAAAAATATCTCTGCACAAAAATAAATTTTACACCACTCTAAAATAAAAAAAACTGTTTTTCAGAACTGTCTATCGATTTAATAATCGTAGAAATTTTGGTTAGATTTTTAAATTAAAAAAAATATCTTATTTCTAATAATAGATTATATTGTTATCCTCAATTTCAAATTGTTTTCATTTTTTCAATTAATATTTAATCATGTGATTTTCTTCCATTATTGAAAGTTAAGGAAGAAAATTTTGTATTTCAAAAATTGTATTTCATATTTGTGTCTGGGTAATTTATAGGCCGGATAAAAAATGAAGATACAGCATTGCAAAATTTAGAAAATAAGTTGGCCGTATATTTATATTTTTAATAACCCTACACTGTCATGGGACTGTCTTCGTTAGAAAAAAGTCCATACTCACAATAACTATAGCCAAAGCAAGATATTTAAAAAAACTTGATTCTAATTTCAAATAATTTGGAGGCATGAAATTATACCTAAACAGTTTATCAGAAAACAAACGCAAATAGGATTTTAGGTAAGCTAGCTAATCGTGAGGTTAGTTATTATTAGGAGAGTAGTTATTTTTTTTAAAAAATCAACTATAAAATAAATTGGAAAGCGAAATCTTCATTGAACACTTTTTTGCGTTTCAACATTTGAGAGCAGTATTTCCGACATTTATGTTCACGAAAAAGTCTAAAATTATAAAACCGAATGAATTTTTCTCAATTTTATGGTGAAATTAACACGGTAAAAAAAAACCGATAATATATTTACAGTAGCTTTCGGTGAAGTTACAGTACGTATCTTAATACAATTCTTTTTTTAAAACATTTGTAAAATATTTAAGTAAAAATTCTTACATAAATCAACACTACAATAAACAGTTTTCTTTTATCTTTTGCGAAATTTGCCTCTGTTTAAAATGGCGATATCAGTTTTACTTTCGATTTTCAAAAATCGTTGATAACTAATTTTTTAATGAATAATATAAAATTTATTGAAATATTACAATTGATCCTTGGAAATAAGAAAAAAAAACAAATTAAATAATTTAAAACTTCCATAATATTTTACTTCATTTGTAAGTAGTAAAATTTAGATTTAAATAATAATAGTAGTAAAATTTAGATTTAAATTTATGAAAACATAGATTTGAAATCAGAAAAACTTCACCATGAATTTCTTACTTAATGTATGAAGTATTTTTGTAAGTAAGAATGTGCAGTTTGGAAATCAAATTATAGCTTTAGTTCGCGCCAAATGTGACAACCTCCTGCATTATTTTCTAATAATCTTATTTTAATTAGTTGAAATTATCCCTGAACACAATCTTTATCAATTAAACAAACAACATTTTAACTTTTTTGGTTTATTTTTAAAAAACAGAGTTAGGTAATAACTCTGTGATTGCCAAAGCAGAAACTGCAATAGCGAACGACGGATAATTCAAAAGCTATATTGTGAAAGCCGACTCAAAAATATAACCATACTTGCAGACGATAGATATTTCAAAAGATATATTGTGAAAGACGACTCCAAAATAAAAAAGCGATAAATCTCCAATTTATTGCCTACCCATTTTGAGGCTTCAACAATTTGTTGCCTTCAAATCCCTCCAAATACATAAATTGAAATCAATATCATGGTCTCACATGATAAATAATAACATTACTGCTCTGATAAAGTTTTTGACATCATTATCACTTTTAATTTTTTGTTCGATTTAAATTTTAAACAATGTTACTTAAAGTGTAATGTCATGCGGAAAGTGACCCGATTTGCTGCAGATTTTTAAATAATTGCCTACTTTCAATTAAGTAAAGAAAAAGGAAATAATATAAGCTTTCATGTGTTTTAAATTACAACATTCTAATTATAACCAACTCAGTTTCGTGTAAAAGCAAGCGATTCATTGTTGAAAATAATTTACATAAGAGTTATTTTTAACTCGATTGCTAATTGTTCAATCAATTGCTGTAATTAATTCTGATTGATTTATCAATTAAGATACCAGATTAAGTGAGTGGTTCAATAAAAGTGGGAGTGAAAAACTCTTTTGTTGTAACACGATGGCAACGACGAAAACTTTTTGCCTGCAACTAGTTTTTCGATTTCATTTCCAAAACAACATAAATTTAGCACTTTAAATTCACATTGACGTACAGAATATAAAACATTTCTTAAACAAATTATTAAATTCCGAAACAGATTTGTCTGAGGAATGAAATACTATTTTATTCCTCAGTGAATAAATTACTATTTTATTCTTTAAAAATGAATGATTATTCATTTTTGAAGAATAAGTAAATAATTCTATATTATTAATTTTGATTATTTACCAGAAGAGTAGGATATTTTAGTGTTATGCAATATTTCACACTTCAGGTACTTCATAACAGTAGACGTTCTTCACAAGCCACTGATTTTTCTTATGTTATAATAAACGACTCGTCTTTTATTTAACATTCCATAACCTTCTGTTAATTGACAACTGAATGCATTTCCCCTTCTGATGTCATTCATTATTACAGTCATTCATTACTATTTCGGTATTATTTTTTAAATTTATTTTTCTTCATGGTTCAGTTCGTTTCACTGTTGAAATGACAATAGCACTATTACATTGTTATACGTTCCCCATCCATTGTTTAAATGAAATACACTAATATCAAGAACTTGCCAGAAGCTGATTAGCTATGCATCATTGCTATTTTTTTAACCAAACGATTTTATCGCTTGGAAACGCCAAAAGATATTTTATTCATGGCTGTAGGAATATTAAGTGTTCAAATCATCATCATCAAGCTAATGGGTTACGAAACGTTGAAAAAAGGAAAAAAGTTTTGAAGAAAAATAGTGCTTTACGTCACGTGATAACATTAGTTCTACGAGCTATTTTGGTAAACTTTTTTTATAACACTAATAAAAGTATTCGGTTATTGTCTTACGAATTCTGTTACGACAGATAATTTTATCGCTTCTTTTACTACTTCCCCCCCCCAAAAAAAAGATTTATTTTTTACATAAACGGTACTCTGAGATGCAAATGATTTTTATAATTTATAATTATGTTCTGTGAGGTTGAACATATATTTAAACCGGTTGGGCGATTTCGGAATTCTTTATTATCTCTCAAATTAATGAGAGAAATCTGAGAAATTAGTTTCTGTGAGTGAATTTATGTTCAGACTAATTGAATTTATTATCAAAGTATTTCTTATTTGACTGGATTTAATATACATATCTTTCAGATCTCTTAGATTTTCATTAAGCAGTGTAAAGGGATAAATATGAATTCAAATTTAAAAATTGAGGGACATTTGATTTTTATGTGTTAAGATATACTGAATAAAAGGAACGTTTTAAGAGTTTAGTGTTAAAAAGTTTCTATGCTTTAAAAATTTCTTCAAATATCTATCTGTTTTAAATTTATTAGCTGGTACCCGGCGCGTTGTTGCCACAGAAAAAAATAATATTAGATGCAATCAATCAATAAGTTGGGAATGTTTATCGAAATAGGATGAACGCTACGATAGTACATAAAATACGAACAAACAAGTATTCATTTTTATATATTACATTTGTGTATTCTTTTAGAATTGTAGTGCTTGGTGTTCTTTCAGAATGGTGATGAAAGAAACTGTTTATTGGATCTCGTGACTCGTTTCATATTCGTTCAGAATTCTCAAGTTTAATGTTAGAAAATATGCTTAAAATATTTTCTTTTAAAATTGATTAAACAATGAAAACATATTTTTACATAAAATCGTTAATATAGATGAAACGATATTTTTTGATAATTAAGATGGTGCAAAATTATTTGTACTACGATATTTTTTGTGGTTACTGCGAAAAACGCTAAAATGTTATTAAAATTTGAAACCCCCAGGGTTGGTCTCCCGAAAGCTTTCTCGCATAATCTGTCATAAAGATGTTACCTCTAAGAATAACTTGCACGACATTTGCGTATTATAGATTCAAAATATGAACCTTTCACTTGGATTCAGCATTCCTACAGTATCTATTGTCTCCTAGGCAAGTTATTTGGAGATGAATCCTTGGTAATGCGGTTGAGATTCAATTTTTTTAAAGTTTAGATCATTGTACTATCCCTATAACCATCCCGTAGGTGTAAATAATAAGCTGACCAGATTTCATCGCAATAGAATGAATGGCTTAGGAAGGCATTAGAGACATGCAGGCAATCATTCATTTTTATTCATGTAGATAATTTGGTGTTGCACATGATCTAATATATTCAGCATCAGATGAGGAAAGATACCATCATGAGTCAGAGATCATAAATTCATGACAGATATTATCACGCTGTAAAAATCAGCAAAAGATATCATGTAGAAATAAAAGCAAATCTTCTATGAGTTGAGAGTATTTGTGTGCAATATTGCTATAACTGGGAACCTATTCGTTCGGTAAGTATCAGCGAATAAAATCCATCAAGTTAGATAGTGGAGAGTGGCACTTTATTGTGAAAGAAAACAACTGGAGGTAAGTTGTACGTAAAAAATCAATGCTGGCAGAAATTAACAAATTGCTATTAGAAAAATAGTAAAACTGCACAGAAAGTCCCACTGATAAGTTCATTCAGCAAATATTAATCTATAAAGAGAATGTTTCCTATTATGAGCATTTTGCTTATAAAATTTTCTGATAGGTATGATATCCAATAGAATTCTACAGAAGAATTCCCAAATCAATTTTTGATAGAGATTATTCCATATTTCTTGAATTTTCCAGAGTAATTTTGTCACCGAATTTGATGTCTGGTTACCGTCACTGATGAATATTTTTGTCCCCGTCACTGGATTATGCACTCAACACTTATTAAAAATCTCTAAATTTCTCTTTTAAGCACTAAAACTATTATGGCACTGAAAAGGTATTAAGAATTTGTAACAGAATACTATGCGTAGTATAATACTGCAAAGAATACAATGCTGTTTCATGAACTATTCCTGATACCATAAGGAGATCTTTTAAATATATTTAATTGCTATGTATCTTATATCATCTTTATATATATCCTATTTATATATTATATACATCTTATATTATCTTTATATTATTTATGATCGGTGTCGTGTCAGTAATCTCAAAGCTTGGCGACCATTCGGCAACTTTGGCTCCAAACTTAGTGAACATTTGGTGACATTGGTGACCAAGTATAAATTACTGGAAAATTTTAATTGATTAATTAATGTTTGTAAAAAAATTGTATCTACATAGAATGTCATCCACCACGAGTTTAAAAAAAATGTATTTGAACTTGAGTGGATGAATAAAAAGTATAAATGATTGAAAACTTGAACAAGATATACATATTTTTATAAACACATACACAGTTCTTCAGAGGAATTGGGTCTCGAACCTGAAACCTCACCACCAGGCCACAAGGGCTCTACTTATATCAACAGAGAAAGAAATGAAAGATGATAGAACTTTCCAATGATATGAAGGAAATACTGAAAGCATGGGAGATTATTGCACCAAATGTGGAGAAGCACTACTCTGATAAGACCATAACTAAACAAGCTACAAATTCATCTAATGACAATGCTGTGTCTCATTTTTGTTAAATTTTGAATCGTAGCCAAAGACAAAAATCTTTAAATAATCTTCTTATAAGAAGAAAGATGCATTCTAAATTACATTATTATAAAAAATATGTGAGTATTTCTTTTCAGAATGGGTGATATTTGTCTATTTTGCATGAATTCTTACGGAAAAATAATTGTCTCGCTTAAAAAGTATTTCACACTACCAATAAGATTCTGGAAGAATTGCTCATCATGCGAGGTTTCATGCGCATTTCGTAAACGAGAAAATAAAGTGCCTTTTAAAATAAAACGTGTTCAACTAAAACCAGATTCAATTATAAACAGATATGCGTGTTGGTTTCGGATAAAAATTTCCTTTAGGCAATTATTGCATCATAATAATGTATGGTTCTCGCTGTCAGAAAGACCCCTAGGTGATAGGAACAACTTGTTGCCAAAATTACCTTGCAAGAGGGTAGCGATTTTCGAACCTCATAAGAGGAATATTAATTAAGGAACACAAAGCTCACTCTGTAGATTACAGGGAAGATATCACCAGTGAATGAATGGGACTTTATGTGATTGAGGTAACGCCTGCTTTCTTTAAAAGTCTGGTGACATCTTGATACATGTAAAACTTGTACAAGATTTTTTTAAAGCCCAATTTTTTTTTACAGTAGGTCATTAATATATGTTTAAACTCATTTCGGTGAGAAATTCCCACATTACACTAATTACTAATTAGTATTTAATGAGCTAATTAGCATATTTTGAAACATTATATCTTAAGTTCTATTTGTATAGAAACAGAATTATAATTGGGAGTTGTGCTTAATATTATTCTTCATGTTGTCTGCCTCAATCGAATTATAAAAATATATATTTTTTTTATTTCTGTCATAATGCATAATGAATAGAAAAAGAGAGATTTTTTCTGTCCTTTTAAATTTTAAATAGCTATTAAAAATGTATTTCTATAAATGTAATTTAGATGGAGGCACAACGTATTTACTGCTTTCATACAGAATATTTTGATAAATAAATAATTGCGTTTTGTTCATTTCTTGTTGAGTTATGATTCTTTGAAGGAAGCAGCATAGCAGAAAAATGTTATTCTTCTTAAAATGAATTTTTAAAAAACAAAACTAGAGTTTTTCGTGAAAGTATCGCAAGAAAAAACCTGATCACTCGAGACATATTCCGAATATTGACAACATCTTGGTATCGTCTGAAAGCTAAAGGATCGGAGAAAAGCTCTGAAGCAATAAAAGAATATTCGATATTCGGAAAGAGTTTCGAAACTTTTAGTGTGTTCGTACACCTTAATCCACTTTTAATAATTGCTAATAGTTAGCACTTATAGGAAAGTACATCAGAAAAATTATTCAAGACGTAATACTAAACGATGAAGCTTTTTAAATCTATTATTTTTTGGAGCAAGTTTATCATAAATATGAATAAACTTGTAAAATCATTGAAATTTTTGGGAAGAAATCTTAAACTTTGTTACTTATAAATTTTATTTTATATTATAATAAAATTTTCTAAGCTTCATTGCATGTTATAATATGTTATTATTAAGGTTTTAATTGCGGTGGCATTTCTGGAGCCACGAGCAACAACGTTTTGCGGTTTTGCTAGTGCGCAGATAATGAATATCCAACAGCATATTTTTATTTCTGTGCGCTAATTTTCTCTGTAACAAATAACGAATTACAGGGAAAGTATTTGTACAGTATTTGTTTTCTTCCTTGAGTTCCAG
>JAPMOQ010012558.1:1099073-1130878 GCA_026543055.1 Argiope trifasciata
GTAAAAAGCCTGTCGATTTTTAAAAATGAAGGTATTAGGATGAGAGTTTTCTCCCAAAAGGTCTTTAAGAGAAAAAATAATTGTATTAAAAATGATCGAGGTTGGAGGTTAAAAATTGGACACTCGGTTAAAATATGCACAAATGAATAGTGCCTTCGGCACGCACTACAGTAGGCGTGGTTTCACCAAAAAGCAAATGCTTATGTCTGAAACGTGTATGTCCGATTCAAAGACGAGTCAGAATGACGTCATTTCTCCTAATTGAGGCACTAGACCAGTGGTGGGGAAACTTTTTTTAAGACGGGCCATTTGTAATAACTAGACGATTGTAGCGGGCCAAAGAATAATGCTTAATCGTTAAAAAATTTATGTGTTCTATAAACATATACATATATTATTACATGCACTTATTATTTTAATAGTAAAAAAGCAAAAGGTAAAAAAATTATAAGCACAAAATATAAAATGAATTTAGTGTAGTTCTTGATGTGAAGTATTATCACTTTATTTTCTGGTGTCATTATTGGTTGATGGTGCATGAGAAAAATGAAATTGAGACTGTTTTATCAAAATTTCATCATAGTCCGGTTCCATTTGCGAAGCAGAAATTCTTAAAACTGATGAAAGGTGCTCATCTGCAATTCTGTTTCATAAAGAAGTTTTCCTAAGCTTCATTGTTGAAAAGATTTGTTCGCCTATATAAGATGAGCCGAACATTATCATTATCTTCATTGCATGAGTAATTAGATTTGGGAAATTATCTGGGCTTAAATTTTTATAGAATTCTAGTCATGGTACTGTATGAAACGTTTGTTTCAGGAGAGTGTTACAGTTCAGTTCTATTAACTCAAGTTGAAATTTTGCATCAATTTCTTCGTAATTAACATTGAATGGGGTCGCAAAAATACTAAACTCTGGTTCCATTTTTCTAAAGTCCTGAAATCTCCTTTCAAATTCTGAAGATAGTTTTCTCAAATTAATTTCGTAATTTTTAATCTTATTGTTTGATATAGTGAATTTTAAAGATTGTATTCTTGGAAAATGAGAAAAATCAGATTTAGAGATCTGATTAGCAAATAATAATAACTGTAATTTGAAACTCTTCAGGTATTGCCAAATATCGTGAAAAAAACTGATTTTTCCCTTGCAATTTGAGATTAAGTTGATTCATGTGTACGAGGAGGTCTGTAAAAAAAGCGAAATCAGAAAGCCACGTTTCGTTTTCTAAGACGTCAAATTGATTATAAATGTCTTTATCAAGAAGAAAATTCACAATATGCTGGTCGTAACATTACGAAGTAAGAATGCGTTCAAACATTCTCACAACGGCACTCTTAAATGGGCCGGATTAAACCTTTCCGCGGGCCGGACTTGGCCCGCGGGCCGTAGTTTCCCCATCACTGCACTAGACCATCAAAACATTGCTCTAAAAAAATGAAGAAGCCTTGTTTAAAATTAGGCATTGACAAAAGCGACTAGAAAATCTGCAGACTGCTAAAACAAGATGTCAATGTTAAACAGGCAAACATTGCCTGGTCTGAACCATCTGAATATTTTTAATAAACAATGATATACAAGTAGTTTTAATTTAAAAAATAGTTAAATTTCTTTAAAATAATGTAATTAATAATAAAACGTTTTCAAAAACATAATTTTAAAGCATTAAAAAAGAACATAAAAAGTTAGTCATAGGCCACGTAAGGGAATTAATTAACCCAAATTCGTAGCTAAGCCTAAATGCAGCAAAAGAGTTTTTTGATTCTCAGATTCACACTTGGAGTTCACAAATCTTCTTTGTTTGTTTGCTCATAGATGACACCAAACTTCGTTTCTTTCGGGTTTTTTTTGCTCTTTCTGTATTAATATTTGACTAGCCACTTCACCTGTTATTTGTTTGCTAATCTGAGACCAGCTGGGAATATTGGTTACATTTGATTTCAGATAAATAATTTAGATGTTACATCATCTCCATCATTTCATCAAATAGCCTGAAAATAAAGCCATGCTGTTTTGAGGTGTACTCCTGAAACTTCGAAAATCGTTCAAAATATTGAATAATTTTAATTCTTCAAAATATCGAATATACTATATTGCTTCAAAATATTCTCTGATCGTTTAGCCTTCGAACGATTCCTAGATGCTGTCAATAGTTGGAATATTTCTCGAGTTATAAGAATTTTTCTGGAGGTACTTTCACTGAAAACTATAGTTTCAATTTTTTAGAAAACTCATTTTAAGAAGAAATATTTTTCCACTATGTTGCTTCATTCAAACAATCCTAACTGAAAAAGAAATGAACCAAATATACTTATTAATGTATCAAAATAATTTGTATGAAGTTTAGTTTAGTTATATTAATGTCCCGTTTTGAAGCAACACAAGGGCTATTTTGGGACGGGCCTTTTCAATTTGAACCACAGTCGGTTGACAAGGACGACACCCGAGCTGGCAACCTCTCTCGAAAGAAGCGGTAGGTTAGATCGTGAAGCATTCTTACAGTTTTGCAATATTTTAGAACACTTAACTCGAATTTGAGTAGTCTTTAATTCATTAATTAATTTCAGGATTTCCGATAAACAATCACTTAGTGTCTATCACATATATACAAAGAGAGTTTCTGCTTTAGAACATTGCAACATAAGTTTGATAGTGAAAAAAAATGAGAATACTAAGTAGATACTAATAACATTAAGAGATTAAATTTTAAATTAAATAAATATCAATTTTAAAAGAAGCAAACAAGAAAAGTATAAAAAGTGTATGGATGTACTACAATGAATATAAAAGTATTCTGGAAAATTCCTTTAAGGTTCATCTATTATAGATATCGTCTGTAAAATATTTATCAAGCATTTTTACGACTTCTATAAACATTTGGCAACAATCAGGAATTTATTTCATTTATCGTCTGAAAATAAATTTACTTTAAATGATATACGAATGAATTTTAACTTTTATAAATTACAATTTCAGTCACGAATTTGTTTGCCAAAAGACACTGCAGCGGCAAGAATTCTTAAAATATTGCGAAGGGTCATAAAAGGCTTATTAAAAATGAGAGTGTTTGAATGGAATAACATATTTAAAGAACATAGAAACAGTAACAGATGAATGATGATCAAATTTAGAAAATTGGCACACAACGATTTAGCAATTAAAAGATATTCAACAAGTAACGGAAAAGGTCAAAAATAACGAAGAGGAATAATTCATGGGTTTGGCGACCATTATAATGCATCTGCTCACATTTTCATCATTGATCTTTAATTTTCTACAGAAAAAAATATGATTCCACAATCTCTGTATTCATCTGATAATAAATTGCGCTTCTTTATTTTCTTTACGGTTAATATTGTCCTTTCGAGGTCACTGTTTTGAATCTATTAATATATATATATATATATATTTTAAATTATTACGAACTCTGATGGAAATTCACAAAAACGGATTTAAGACATTATTTAGTGGCAGGAAAATCAGCGGGAGTTGTCACCTCAAAACTTTCTCGCGTAAAAAAAATATTTATCCAGATAAATATTTTTTCTCCGTTTCTAATAAAAATATTATTCCAAAGAAGCCTTGTATGGAATTAGCGTACAAAAGTTATGAAATGTTAACGTTTGGGGTGAATTTAACATTTTTAGGGAATCTATCGTGTAATCCTTGACTATATTTTTTGCCAATTTTTCTCTGATTTAAGTTTTTTCCAACTTATTGATACAAAAATTTGATAAAAGGCCACATTTGTAGTCACAAAAATTCTATAGCAAATTTGATATATTTAAGTTATTGCATTTTTGAATGCAATCAGTTTCAAAACTTAATAGTCTTTCAAAACTTAATTTGATGAATTCTGATTTCATACTAGAGTTATCATTTGATAGTAGGCTTTGTGATTCTGAGAGGAAAGAAAAAAGAAATAAAGGAATTAAATCAGAATGAAATAACTTGATAAAAAATTAAGATAATAAGAAGTAATTAAAAATATATATACTTCCATTCTTATTTGTAAAAGTAGGAATAAATATTTAAAAAATAATCAAAGCATTAAAGATCAAACTGAAAATGTATAGACTATAGATTTCGCGTTTACATGTTTCTAAAGGTACATATCAACCCTCGTTGAATTTAACTCAAAATGTGATAAATATTTACAGTACAGGTGTCAAATCTGTGTACCGAATTTCATTCATCTTACTTTGTTCGTTTTGTAGTTATCGTGTTAACTTATATTCGAAAAGACGGATAAACAGACTTCCGCTGAGTGCTCAGGCTTTGATACCAACTTTGGTGTAAAGACCTTATGTAAAATTTATGCATCTAGCTCAAAGCGATTTTGTGTTATATTTGTCGCAGACAGATAGACAGGCATAATTATAAAAATATGTTTTTCAAGCCCAAGGACAGAGATCCATATACACATTGGCAAAAATACACACACACACACACACAGAAAAATCTAAACGTTGGGAAAATTGCATTGCAGCCAGAGGAATTTACTTTTAAGAGTATGCAAAAATTCTGACCAATAAATTTTTATTTTTAATTTTATGTCATCACAATGGGAACGTTTTGATATCAATATCATTTATTGCCCCCCTTTTTGACGGTTTTTTTTTTTTTTTTTGGAACGGTCACGGGAGATCTAAACTTTGAATCTTTATTATGAAAATAATATAGGGAGTGATATAATTTATTGGTAATTAGTTTATTGTAATGAAGATGTAATATTTTTCACGCTGGTTCTAGAGCAAGACTGAAAACTAAGTGGATTCATATTCTAATCATAATATTAGCATAAATCATAATTTAACTGCGTGTCTTAGCCTCCTCATATAACAGCATTTTCATTCTAAAAGGTAAACAGAGGATTCCAAAACTGATGTGGTGGACTTCTTGCATTCCTGTGAGCATAAATAGATTGCATTATGAAAATTATGATGATCAGATGAGAATGATTATCATTGTGAAAATCAAATTGTATCTATAAATTTATGAATAATCACAAAAAGAAATAATTCTTGTAAATATATTCTCCATTTATGAGAAAATTTAGTTAAATGTGAAACATATGTTTTTATTTCTTACAAAAAGATGTAAAATACTTAGTGGTAAGAAAGACAGATGCAATTATTTTCACAATAAGAAAACTACTTCTGAAGTAAAATTTGTAAGACAAATTCGCATAATAAGAATTCAAACAAATGTCTTTAATATATTTTAAGGCAAATATTCCTTTTTCTGGAACAAGATTTATAAAATAAATTAACAGTATGAAGAAATGAAATAAATGCTTAGTTATGTTAAAACAATTATTCCGTTTTTGTTTTTTTTGAAATTTAAATGTTTTGAATTTGAATTCTTCAGTATGAACAGTGTTTACTCTCCAACAGCTTAATATTAAGTAAACACTACTATTTAAATTGTAGGGAAATAAACAGAACCAATTTTAAAACTTTTTAAAAATTCAGGAGAAATCTTTCGTCTGTGTACAATTGCTTAAGAAGTAAAGAAAGGAAGAGGTTTTTTGAAGGATTTTATTTTCCGTAATTCATTTTTTATTAGAGTATAAAACTAGTAGTCGAAAATTTTAAAAAGAATTCTGTAATATAAATTATAAATGCTTCATAATTTTTTTTGATGCTCCAAAATTTTTTTTGAAGGATTTTGTTTTCCGTAATTTATTTTTTATTAGAATATAAAACCAGCAGTAGAAAATTTTTAAAAAGAATTCTATAATATAAATTATAAATGCTTCATAATTTTTTTCATGCTCCATATATTTTTTGAAGGATTTTATTTCCAGAAATTTTATTTTATTATTATTAGAGTATAGAAGTAGTAGTCGAAAATTTTAAAAAGAATTCTATAACATAAATTTTAAGTGCTTCATAATTTTTTTTTTCATGCTTCAAAAATAAATTTAAAAAAATATTTTTTAAATAAAGATTAACTTTTCTTTAAACTTTTTAATACAGATTAATTTAACTTTTCAATAAAGATTTATTTGGAATCTTTATAATGAAAAAAATATAGGGCAATTGTTATATGATTTATTGGAAATGAAACGAAAAAGCAAAATTTAATGTAACGAAAACGCAGTATTTTTCGCTCTGGTTCTAGAACAAAACTGAAAACTATGTGGATTCATATTCTTATCATATGATTAGTATAAATCATAATAAGTGAGTGTCTTAGCCTATTTATATTACAATATGCTTATGCATTTTCTTTCAACGCTTTATTTTGTGTTTCTAAGATTGCATTTAGAGATAAACATTAACCAAGCAGAAAGAATAAAACCTATTCATAAGATTATTATTTCAATTTTTTTTTTTTTTTTTTTTTTTTTTTGTAACCCTACCAAACTACCTAAAACCATATAAATAACATGAAAGAAGTCGTTTATTTATGATCTAAAAAGAGAAACTTTTTCCACAACCCGAAGGAATCAAAATATAAACTCTCTCGACAGTTATTTTCGACACGTGTTGCAAACGATTATCCGAAAAACAGTCTCCCTTCTCCATCTAATGACTAGTTGTTCCTTTCAGTTAAACACGGGTTTCATTCATTTGACAAAACTTATTCTTAACTCTCCAAAACGCGGATGAAATAAAACTTGTTTTCATGTGTTACGCCCAATGCAGTGAGGAGAACCAGGCGGAGAAGTAAAAAACACGTAATGCAAAACTGGCATGGGAAGAAATCATAAAAGAATTAGCATCACACGCTCGTGAAAAATAAATGTATCCTTGGAACGACCTTCACTTCGCGCGCCATCTATCGCCAGGAAGTGGAGTTGTACCCAGAATGCCAGATTTGCCTCGAGTGTTTGGTGTTTTGTTTTATTTCTTTGTCATCCGGTAAAGTAGACAATTTATTTGCTGATGCCGGGTTGAATGGGAGTTGGGGTTTTGTTGTTGTTGTGCTAGAGGAACTTTTCGAATACTTGACCGATGACAGGTAGTTATTATCGTTCGCAGAATATGGGTAGAATGCGAATTCATTACTTGGAACAGGAAACTTCAAACAGAAAAGAAATTTAATGTTGCTTTTCGGATATATTTATTCAGTTAAGATGTCTGTTGATTCGGATTTGAAAATGGCATTTGGCGCAATAATTAGAAATGGTTAATAGATGGAATGAAATGCAATAAATTGTTAGATATTTTTAAAAGAATTCCTCAAAATAGTTTAGTCAACAATAAAATAAAAGGACAAAGTGTACAAGGAAAGCAATTTTTGTATATACAAAAATGATATCTTTTTCTTATAATTATTTAAAATTTTAGAATATATCCATTTGCAGGAAAATATTTTCAAAAATGCATTTATTATTACATTTATCTGTTCAAAAGGAAATAAAAATAAAATACATAATATAATAAATAAAATAAAATAAAATATATAATATAATAAATAAAATAATTAAATATATTTATTATTTTTATGGCAACAGTTCCATTCTTACCAAGTGCACAATTGGCTTAAAAAATCGTTGAGGAATTTTGTTATCTCATCTTCTCTTGCTGATTCACGTATTTTCCAATTTATTTTTATAAATACAACATTTGCTCATGACAATATCTTTTTTTTTTCCAATTCTGTAAAAATAATATTATTAAATTTGATTATAAAATCTAAACCAATCAAAGAAAATTCAGATTTCCCACGCGCCAATAAAGGAACAGTAAAAAGGACGACTTTTTGCTCAAACACACACGACACAACCCTTTTTAGGGGTCGGTCATACACTCATTCAGCTATCTGCAAGTCAGAATTTAGATTCAAATCAGAGACCGACTCATCCCTGATTCAGTACCCCCAGAGGTACCATTTGTTATGGGAACTTGGAGGACCTATTGAACGTGCCCCAACTGCCATGAGCCAATACGGCGGTCTTTGAGCGAGACGAGGACAGAACTCGCTACCTTTCGGTTACGAGACTGACGCCCTACCAGCCAGGCTACCGCGGCCGTCATTCTTGCTGTAGAGTAATGGTTATAAGGCATAAGAGGTTACCTCAAATGAGAATAGTTTGCCAATGAATTAAATGAAGGAAAACGATACACCATGCAATGTTTACAACATTTTAGGAAAATGCACATTATAGTAGCACAGTAACTTAATTTTGTACGATATAATGTGAAGTAAACCATGGATCATCATCTTTTAGTGTTCAGTGGTCAGCTACTTTTTCGAATACTTGCTTTAAGGTATCCGACTGCATTAAAAACACTACCACATTATCGACCACATTGGCAAATTATTTTTTTATTCTTATTTCTTATAGTTCAGACTTTCCTCTTTCCAAAACAGTTTCTCTTTTCTAGGAGATGTTCAAATGTTCTTCAAATGTTTCCAGCTAAAATTTGTCTTTCACTTCCATTTTCTCAAAACTATTAATTTGCATAAACATTCTCCACCGTTAACATGATATCTCAAAAACGAATAGAGGTATTCACATAAAAATTTGAGCGTTGTTTTTAAATAATAGGGTCAATGAAATGAACCAAAAGTTTTATTATTGGTGAAACCCTTTTTCATTTATACGTGTTTTTAGAAAAAATAAGTTGTAAATTTCAGATAATTTTTTTTTCCTTCGAACGTAGTCGGATACCTTAAGTACAGATACTGTAAATTTTTAATATTATATAGTCTTTAAACGGATATGTTAATGATACATATTCCAATGTTTATATTCTTACTGCTATAATGTTATGGATTTGGTCCTATTAAACTTGTACAGAATTCATTATCTGCTGCACCCTTCTATTTAATTCGAACTTTTGGCATGTATTTCACTGCAGTAATCGCTTTTTAATTTCCGGTATACAAAGTATAGAGAAAATATTGTAATTGTTGAAAAATTCAGATTCCAGATTTTGACTCATCTCCACGTTTTGGAACTCTCCAGGTTCGAAAAACACATTTTTGATGTTATATCTATTGCTACGGATTTTCACCATCGGGTTCTCTTATGTGTAGTGGATGTATGGTTTAGTTTATTAACGTCGGGTTTTGAAGCAACTCAAGGGACAGTTTAACAAGCCGGAGCGAAAATTGAGGAACTAGAACATAAACAGTTGCTTATCGAAATTGTTTACGTTATTTTGTTTATGGTACTTTACTTAAATAGAAAGTAGAATAGTGTGCAAGATTTTACATGATACCGGATTTGGTATGTTTTATCCAGTCGGAGCGAAAATTGAGGAGATAGAACATAAACAGTTGTTGATAGGAATTGTTTACGTTACTTTGTTCATGCTACTTTACTTAAAATAGAAAATAGAATAGAGTGCAAGATTTTACATGATATCGGTAAGAAACCATTTTTTCCAAGCTGGAGCGAACAGGGAGGAACTAGAAGTGCATTGAAATTTTGATAATTACAATCTGTTCATATATATAATAATTAGATTGCAATCTGATAATATAATTCAATTTGTTGTGTTATATGAGTTAAATTACTATTTGTTGTATTATGTGTGATAAATTACAATTTGTTGTATTACATGAGATAAAGTATAATTTGTTATAATATACGATCGACGAATAAAATGAATATAATATGATTCCGTCCTTCGCTTCATTAGAGACTAGATTAAGGGTTCTGCATAATTTTTTTTACACAATCATTAAATATAGTTTCAAAATCGGCATATAGCGCACTAATATGTCTTCTTAGAATCCTTACGAATGGCATTGCTCCAAGAGATATCCATGATGTGTTTTGAGTGTTTTGCGCCGGCGCAGTTAATTCGCCGAAATAGCGCTCTGTTGTATCGAGGAGTATTGATTCATATTGAGGAATGTAACTATGTTGCACGTGTCCAGAGGTCATTCAACTTCGCCTTGTTTCGGAATTGGATCACGATATAATGTAATTAAATACGCGCTACGATATTTCATTTTTGATCAGTCTGTCTGCCACCGAAACAGGAGCACTTGATCTGTTCGACTCTGAATGAAGCAGTAGACTGACATCTCAAAGCATAATCACTTTAATATAAAACATTCTTAAATTCTTAATCTTCGCTGTTTTTTTTATGTATATTCGTTGACCCGAGTATTAGGATGGATGAAACAAAAGTCAGATTATTCTTGGCCAAAATAAGTGGTTTAGAGGTTCATCTAGGCAGCGTGATTGTAACATTTCTACGTTCTAGACACTAGATTGTAACATTCTAGACATTTCTAGACTGCGTGATTGTAACGAATGGTTTTCATCGGAGCATCGAATAATCGACGCCTTTATATAGAGATAATAATCGATATTTAATCTCTATAAATAAAAATGAATGTTTTTCTGTATGTCTCTCTTATGCGCTGTTCATTCGATTGCGATGATGCTTTCAGTACTTATTACTTGCACTTGAGAGATGGTTACAGACATAGTGAAAGTATCAAATATGCAATCTATACAAATAAAATTGAAAGTTTGTATGTCTCTTATGCGCTGCTGTACCGGTCAACCGATTGCGATGAAACTGCGATAACATATCGCTAGCACTTACACGAGGGTTATAAGCATAATGCAATCATCTAAGGTAGAAAAATTATTTTCACATCTATTTACCGCAACTATTAATCATGGATTAACAGTCAAATAACTCGCCAAGGAGACACAACAGATTCAGACAAGAGGCTAAATTTAAGCTAGAAGCTAATACTTCGTACTTATTGTATATAAATTCCATATATGTCTTCTCTGAGGTGACAGTTTCATTAGAGAGTGTGCGAGAAAGCTCTAGGGGAACCAATCCTCCATGTTTGAAAGTTTAACTAAACATTTATACCTTTTTAGCGTTTTTTGCAGTCACTTCCGAAAATAATAGATTACAAATAATTTTGCACTATCTTAGCACTCAAAAAATTATATTTTTAGCTATATTAAAGATTTTATGGTATAAATATTTTTTCCATGTTTAACCAATTTTAAAAGAAGATATTTTTATCACATTTTTTAACATTAAACTTGAGAATTCTGAAGGAATGTTAAACGAATCACGAGATGCAATACATAGTTCCTTTCATTACCATTCCGAAAGAACGCCAAGCTTTACAATTCTGAAAGAATGCACAAATCTATTACATAAAAATGAATATTATATTGTTTGTAAAATAGAATAAATGTTATTTATGCTTCTCTTTTATATATCCTTCCATTTCAATGAATGCATTCCTTGCCGACAAGAAAATAAATAGCATTCTTCCAATCATTCTTAATTAAACAAGACATTTATTTGAAATTCCAAACGATATTTGAAAGATCATTTCTTCTGCAGCAGCAACGCGCCGGGTACCAGCTAATTGATAATAAACTTTAAAGTAACAAGAAATTAAAAAAAAAGAATAGAATTTTAACGATGGAAATGGCAATTGCGTAAATGCAATATAAGACTTCCTCTGACGTATTATTTTTATTAGAGAGTAAGGAAGAAAGTTTTAGGCGAACCAATCATATAAGTTTGAAATTTAACTAAACATTTAATAAAATTTTAGCGTTTTTTGCAGTTACTTCCGAAAATATTGTAGTACAAATAAATTTCCACCATCTTAGTTTACGAAAAATTGTCTTTTCAACTACATCAAAGATTTTATAGTAGAAATATATTTTCTATGTCTAATCAGTTTTTAAGTAAAGTATTTTAAGCACATATTCTAATATTAAACTTGATAATACTGAACAAATATTTATTGAATCACGAGATTCAATAAATAGTTTCTTTCATTACTTCTGAAAGAATATCAAGCTTTACAATACGAAAAGAATACACAAATCTAATGTATAAAAATGAATATTTGTTTGTAGAATAGAATAATAAATATAGAACAAATACTATTTATTCTTCACCTTCAATTTCAATGAATGTATTCATTGCCGACAAGAAAATAAATATCATTCTTAATTAAACAAGATAACTGTTTCAAATTCCAAACGATATTTCCAAAATTATTTCTTCTGCGGCAGTAACGCGCCGGGTACCAGCTAGTATAATAATAAAAATGAAATGCATAAGAAATACAAAACTATTATTTAAAAATGCATTTAGTTAATATATAATATAAGCTATTAACTGGTAAATATAATCCAGGTTATTAAATTATAATTCTGTCAGAATGTGAGATACTTTTTCAGTACGTTAACATGCAAATGTCTTATTCAGCTTCTCGAACGAGCAGAGTTTAGGTTACCAGCTCCTGCTGCTGTACAGACACGCATCATCAACAGCATAGCGAGAAAATGCTCGAAAGTCGATGAACGGACAATCTGATGAGTTAAATAAACGCGATTGTAAATATTATGACTTAAAAAAGGAAATATTGATCTTCTTAAACAAATGTGATGAATGATTTGTGCCACTTTATATGTCTAGAATGCGTACTTATCTTTTAGTTACTGGGTCAACGTACGTTCAAATGAGGAAATTGTTTTGAATTAAGCGTGGAAGTTTGTAACTATCAAAATAAATGTATGAGTGCGGTCTGTCTCGAAACCTATTCCTTTGATCGAATTTATTTTATGAGAGAGATCGTCTAGACGCTTATTAAAGTAATTTAGAAGACTGGCATTTAAAATATTTAATAATTATTTGATGAGTAATTATTAATAATCATTAAATTAAATAATTTATAATATTTAATATCAATTTAATAATTTATAATTAATAATATTTAATATTAATTTAATAATTTATAATTAATAATATTTAATATTAATTTAATAATTAATAATATTTAATAATTAATATTAATTTAATGATTTATAATTAATAATATTTAATATTAATGTAATAATTAATAATATTTAATATTAATTTAATAATTATTTACATGAAGTTGGGAGCTTAAAAGATAAGTCTAGATAATTATCGATATATACCGTGATGGTTAAAATTATGGACACTTTTAAAAACAGTTATGTATTCTAAATTTGTACGCTTATAGAAAATGTTACATTTCATAATACGCAAACACTTGCATATCATTTTAAAGAGAAGTTAATGCGGACACCAATAGAAAAAGCAAAATTCAAATATTTGTAATATAATAAAAGTTGAGTAGCAATAGTTATCGGCATACATTAGATGTCGACGGCTGTTGTTGTTGTTTAATGCCACTTGGTCATGCCAAGCCAAATTAGCAGAGTTTCGATTAAGGCAGAAGTGTGCGCCTTTCGTTGTTAACGAGCACTGTCTAGGTGAAAGGACGACTTTACTCGAACACACATGACACAACCCTTTTTAGGGGCAATCGAATTCATTCATACACTCATTCATCCATCCGCAAGTCAGAAATGAGACCCGAATCAGAGACCGATTCATCCCTAATTCAGTACCCCCAGAGGTATCGTTTTGTTATGGAAACCTGGAGGACTTTGCAGTCACAACCTATTGAACGTGCTCCAACTGCCATTAGCCAACACGGCCGTCTTTGGGCTAGACGAGGACAGAACTCAATACCTTCCAGTTACGAGAATGACGCTCTACCAACCAGGCTACCGGGGCCCTGGTTAATGGCTACATTGAGTTATCAGCATTTAGTAGGGGAGCCTTTTTTTTTTAATTACAGCTTCACATTAACGATTCATTGAGCAAACGAGAGTTTTAAGGTCTTCCTTCGTTATTGCATGATGCCAGGAAACAATTATAGCCTCAATGAATCCTCTTTCATTTGATGAACGTTTCATATGTACAAGAGTTTTCAAACGGTGCCATATGTTCTCAGTAGTTTTGAGGTCAGGACTGTTTCCTGACCTTGATAACAATTCATTGCTCTTTGTACTAAACCAAACTTTCGATATTTTTGCTATGTGGCAAGCTGCTGTATCTTGCGGAAAAATAAATGATGCATTACTTGGTAAAAGATCACTGAGGGAAAATGTAAATTTTGGCTCTAGAAAAGTGTCAATGCATTTTCTTGCATTTAATGTCCCATAGATAACATAAAAGAGACCAATACCATCTGCTGACATGAAGGAACAAATCATAACTCTAAGTTTTTCATAGTTGCCTGAATGCAGGGATGTAGTTCTTCTTCTGCTGACATGTATGGCCAAATCATACATTGCCTGAATGCTGCCAGGAAGTAGCTTTTCATTTTGCTGATATTTTTGCCACAATCATAATATTAACTTAGATCTTCACAGTTGCCCGAATGCAGCCAGCATGTAGCCCTTCGTTCTGCTGACATTCATGACCAAATCATAACACTAACTGAATTCTTCATAGTTGCCTGAATGCAGCCAGAATGTAGCCCTTCGTTCTGCTGACATTCATGACCAAATCATAACTCTAACTGAATTCTTCATAGTTGCCTGAATGCAGCCAGAATGTAGATCTTCGCCTATTCTATGTCTTGCGTATTTTTGCCTTTTACTACCGAATAACAATAGGTTTGTTTCATTTACTCCGTATAATTTGTGACCACTGATCATCTGTCCAATTAATGTGTTCTTTTGCCCACTGTGAACGTTTCATACACTGCTGTAAATTACGAAAAGATATTTTTTTTCGTTGAATTCTACCTCTTAGTTCAACATCTAAAGATCTTCTCCTCATTGTTCTTGAAATGACATAAATGCCAGAGTCATTCAATTGACTTCTGTGACCGCGGATGACAATATTCTATCATAGAGACATAGTCTTTTCCTTTTTTTTTTGTCATAAAGAAAAGTGGTGCACCTTTTTCAGCCATTTCCTGCTTTATTTTTTATTGAATTTGTTTCCTGATTCCCCGTAAACAAAACTTTCATATTCCAGATGTAGTCATTAAACCACCCACCTGTTATTGAACCATCCTTGCTATTTCAGCATAAGAAAACTATATTTTCATAACACAATAATCTTAGTTCTCTTTCTAGGTTTCCGATCTGTTATTTTGTTTGACGATTTTCTTGACTAAATATTAGAAATATTACCAAAAATTTCAGCTATATTTTTAAAAGTTTAATAAAATTTCTAACTTGCAATTTGATTACATAAAAAAACAATCTTCCTTCTACAGAAAAAAGACCAATAATGACTTGATCTAACTTTAAACATGATGTCATCTTCTGACAGCAGTTAATAACATATTATTACTTTCCAGAATAAAATCAATGATACGTCATGAAAGTTAGAAGTTGCAATCCATTTCATCACTTGCTTTATTAATGGGGTTAAAGTAAGAATACCTTTTTTGCATTGCAAATATTTGAATTTGTGTGAATTTGTGAAATGTAAAATTTTCTATAAGCATGCAAAGTTAGAAAACATAATGATTTTCAAAAGTGTCCACAATTTTGGCCAACACTGTATAACGTGGTACAGAAATCGCTCTTATTACTTACTGTTATTTGTATAAGACAATTACATGCTGTTATTTGTTTCCATTTGAATGTTAACATTCAAATGGAAACAAATAATTATACTTACTGCTTCTTAAAACTTTTCATAACTGTACTTAATTCAATTTCGCTCTTATTAACGAAGCTGCAAAATCTAATTAGAAAGATTATGGAAAGGTTTCATAAGATTTCTGTTTACTCGGAAAAAGATGGAAAAGAAATTAAGAAATAGGCGCCAAACAAAGTTTAATCGAATGCAAAAATCATCGTCAAATGAAAAATTGGAGATATTTTCTTATGGAAATGAATGATTGTATCTTCCAAAACTATTATCTCCCAAATATAGTTTTTACACTTTCTTAGAACTCAAATAGTTATCTTTTTAATGATATCAAATTCATTTTTGTACATTGTTTTATTTTTAAATTTTTTTAAAAAATAATATATAAAATCTATAACAATTAATTATTATTGCTGTGGCGAAATTCAGATTCAACAAACAAAACATTCAAGCACACGTTTTTGCCAATGTTAATATTAACATTTATAAGAATTAGATTAAAGAAAAGTTTGTTAACATTGTTTCTGAATTAGCATTTTCACTTTTTATTTCATAGAACATACACTTATTAAAATTTTCTGGCGTCAAAATTTGTTTTGATTTATTCGATTAAATCCTCGTTTCTCAGTCTAATCAAATAGATTAAAAATACTTTTAAAAAATTGGATTCCCCATTAATATTTAACAATTTAAAAACTCAATCATTTTGGGTGAATAAGCTGATAGCCAAAATCAGCAAGTAAACAGGTAAAATGTATTTCAAATTTAAGCAGGAATCAAATACTCAAATTAATTCATTGAAATATTTAAAAATAAACGATACTTAACATTTAATTTGTCACACAATAAAACAGATAAATGTCAAAGACTGACTCCAGATTTTGAACATGTTGAAATTCGGTCGAAAAATGTTGTCAAAAAAAGCTTTGTGTTCTGAGAAAGGCCCTTTTCTTATTCGCTCCATTTGTTCCAATTTCTGATTCACTTCTATTAAAAAAATTCGAAAACAAATAATAAAACTTTTGGCAAACTTGAAATTCTGATGCAAGATGTGACTTGACTTCCTGGTAACATTGCACAAAGGATGAATAGATTTCCGTTGCGAGATTATTTTCTATTTTAATCGTGCTCTCATCACGGGGAACTGAAAACTATTTTAGGTAATGAACTACAATTTTATATACTTCTAACTGCAAATGGCAACCAACTGGTTTATTGGAAATAATGAGTTATACAAAACTTGGTGTTCCTATCTTCATCAATAAAATATTTCTAACCCTCGAATTGTTCTCGATATTAAAACCGTGCTTTTCAGCAGTCTCACACTTCTTCTACTTATTGCATAAATGTGGCGTCTCATGGTGTGTTAGAGTACCACTAGCTAGTACAAAGCGCGTTGCTGCAGCTGAAAAAAATAAGTGCAATCAGTCAATAATTTGGCAATGTTTTATCGAAAAAGGATGACTACAGTGCATAAAATACTAACAAGTAGTCATTTTTATGTATTAGATATTTGTGTTTTTTTAGAATTGTAAAGCTTGGGGTTCTTTCAGAATGGTAACGAAAGAAACTATTTCTTGTATCTCGTGATTTGTTTCATATTCGTTCAGAATCTTCAAATTTAATTTTTAAAAATAGGATTAAAATAATTTCTTTTAAAATTGATTTAACAAGAAAACATTTATACCATAAGATAGTTAATATAGTTGAAAAGATAATTTTTGAAAACTAGATAGTTCAAACTTATTTGTACTACAATATTTTTGGTAGTTATTGGGAAAAACGCTAAAATGTAATTAAAATATAAAACCCCCAGGGTCGGTCTCCCCAAAATTTTCTCGCATAACCTGTAGTAATCTTGTTACCTCCTAGAATGACTTGCATGACATTTGCGTCCTATTGCTACAAAATCTTAACCTTTCACTTGGATTCAGCATTCCTACAGTATCTATTGTCTTCTCGGCGTGTTATTTGGAGATCAATCTTTGGTCAATAGATGCGGTTGAGATTCGAATTTTTATTTTATTTTAGATAATTTTGCTGTCTCTATAACCATCCCGTAGGTGTAAGCCAGTGGTGGGGAAACTTTTTTAAAGACGGGCCATTTGTAATAACTAGACGATTGTAGCGGGCCAAAGCATAATGCTTAATCGTTAAAAAATTTATGTGTTCCCTAAACATATACATATATTATTACATACATTTATTATTTTAATAGTAAAAAAGCAAAAGGTGAGAAAATTATAAGTACAAAATATAAAATGAATTTAGTGTAGTTCTTGATGTGAAGTATTATCACTTTATTTTCTGGGGTCATTACTGGTTGATGGTGCATGAGAAAAATGAAATTGAGACTGTTTTATCAAAATTTCATCATAGTCCGGTTCCATTTGCGAAGCAGAAATTCTTAAAACTGATGAAAGGTGCTCATCTGTAATTCTGTTTCTTAAAGAAGTTTTCCTAAGCTTCATTGTTGAAAAGATTTGTTCGCATATATAAGATGAGCCGAACATTGTCATTATCTTCATTGCATGAGTAATTAGATTTGGAAAATTATCTGGACTTAAATTTTTATAAAATTCTAGTAATGGTAATTCTAGTATGAAAAGTTTGTTTCAGGAGAGTATTACAGTTCAGTTCTATTAACTCAAGTTGAAATTTTGCATCAACTTCTTCGTAATTAACCTTGAATGGGGTCGCAAAAATACTAAACTCTGGTCCCATTTTTCTAAAGTCATGAAATCTCCTTTCAAATTCTGAAGATAGTTTTCTCAAATTAATTTCGTAATTTTTAATCTTGTTGTTTGATATAGTGAATTTTAAAGATTGTATTCTTGGAAAATGAGAAAAGTCAGATTTAGAGATCTGATTAGCAAATAATAATAACTGTAATTTGAAACTCTTCAGGTATTGCCAAATATCATGAAGAAACTAATTTTTCCCTTGCAATTTGAGATTAAGTTGATTCATGTGTACGAGGAGGTCTGTGAAAAAAGCGAAATCAGAAAGCCACGTTTCGTTTTCTAAGACGTCAAATTAGATTTTTATCAATATTTTCAATTCTCTCGGTGATAGTTCTTCTTGAGAGAGACAGTGACTGAAAATCATTTTTTCTTTCAGGGCACATAATATCGTACACATCTATCATTTACTGCTTTATAAATTCTCCATCTGAAAATGCTTTTTTAGATTTAGCAATATTATAAGCCAACACATAACTGGCTTTCGTAGCGCATCTTTGAGAATGATTAGCTCTCTGAAATAATTGTTGTTGACTTGATAAATTTTTTATTAAATCTTTCGATTTAATTTTTTTTACATCTTCACCTAACGATGAGTAGGAGTGGTTTTCATGTTTGCTCTTGAAATGGCGTTGAATGTTATATTCTTTTAAAACTGCAACAGTTGTATTGCAAAGTAAGCACATAGGTTTTTCTTTCAATAAAGCAAAGAAATATTTCCACGTGCATTCTTCTTTAAAAACTCGACATTCTGAATCCACTTTTCTTTTTTTAAGAAGCATTTTAGACGTTACCTACTACGGAGAATAGCACACAAAAACGCAATTGACGAAAGCTTACTACTAGAAAATGCTCTTGCGCGGGTGTTTGTTGAGGCAGTGGGGGTTTCGGGGATTACACAAACAATTACTCGAGTCACAGCGGGTCGTTGTAGATGACTGACTAAGTCGCTAACTAACTGATCTTCGGGCGGCCTCGCTTGTATTTATACCTACCTGCAAGGATTGTTCGGTAATTGAAGTTTTGAGGTTCTTTCGGAAAAACAGAACAATGAATCGAAAATGCGAGAGTGCCTGGAAGTTTCGAGCGAAGAGGAGTCAGCTGTTTGGGTCGGATGGATTTGTCCAGAATACTATTGTGTTTTGAATATCGCCGCAGGTAGTTTTTATGCGGGTCGTCACATTACGAAGTAAGAATGCGTTCAAACATTCTCACGACGGCACTCTTAAACGGGCCGGATTAAACCTTTCCGCGGGCCGGACTTGGCCCGCGGGCCGTAGTTTCCCCATCGCTGGTGTAAGCAATAAGCTGACCCAGTTTCATAGCAGTAGGATGAACGGAAGGAATAAGAAACATACAAACATTCATTTTTATTTATATAGATTAAAAACATTATAACTAATTTACCTCCTATGACATGCTTTTATCATAATATTGAGACTTAATGTCTTTTTGCGCCCCCGGGCGTTGCATATTATGATACTCCTATTTTATTAACTGACTAATTTAGTTTTGTACTCAAGTTTCTACATATTGTTAATAACCTTTTAGCATAATCTCAATTTTTTTGCCATGCTGATTATTCATTTTGGTTCACTACTTTTTTTGTAATAACTTAATAAAAATATGTAAATTGCGTTTATTAATTTTTTATATTATATAACAGGAAAAAAATCAGTAAAAATATATATGCCTGTAATATACACTATTGTAATTAGTCAATTGTGTTCTTACTTACAAATAAAAGCAGTAAGACAGCACAATAGATTATAAGAAAATAATAAAATTGAAACAAATAAAACATCAAAATATATGTAAGCATTTAAATTTTTAAAAGCAGAATGATTGTTTCGAAGACAGTGAAGAAACATTCGACTCTTTGACGTTGTTTCATCTGGAGATACAATAAATAGTTTCTTTCATCACCATTCTGAAAGAACACCGAGTTTCACAATTCTAAAAGAATACACAAATCTAATATATAAAAATGAATATTTGCTAGTTCCTATTTTATATACTGTCGTGCCGTTCATCCTATTTCGATAAAACATTGCCAAATTCTTCATTGATTGCACTTAATATTATTTCTTTCGGTGGTAGCAACGCGCCGGGTAGTAGCTAGTAGTATTATAAAGAATTTTAAAAGTAAACAATGAAATGATTCGTTATAAAACTAAACAACGGATCCATGCAATTACGTTTGTTAGGACATGAAATTAATTGTAATCGGCATCCATTTCGCGCGTTTTCGAAACAATGCCATTTCAATTTAACATAAATAAATATAGACAATGAAAATTTGTGGAATGTGACGTAACATTCTAACTTTAAACAAGTAATATATAAAACTTTTTTCTTATAATTCAATTCCTCCCTCAATTTCTTATAATTCAATGTTCGTTCCTATTTTATATACATCTTCTTGTATACAGCCGACCACTCCGCCACCACTGAACGTAGCAGTACCGACAGGACCCTTTTTATGTATTGTCAAATAATAATAAGCATCCTTTAATATTAAATATGTGTAATAAGCATCCTATTTGGATAAAACGTTGACTAATTATTATTTGATTTCATTTAATATCATTTTTTGACGGCAGCAACGCGCCGGATTTCAGCTAGTCTATACTAATAATAAAGCTCAATGTGTGTGTGTGTGTGTGTGTGTGTGTGTTGGCACTCTACAGGTCAGACCGTTGGACCTACAGCTACCAAATTTGGTACATGTATACCTTGGAGATCGGAAATGTGCACCTCGAAGCCCCTTTTTTTTGAATTTTTAATTAGAATTTGAATTAATTAAAATTTAAACGAAATGTCGACGTTTTTCCGCTATAACTTCCGAAAATATTATTGCATAAACATAATTTTTATATCCATTTAAAGAAATAAAAATTAGCTTTCTAATGGTATCAGATTTTTTAATTTATAACGTAAGCTTCTATTTTTAACGAATTTTTAAAGAAATATTTTAACCATGTTTTTAGCAAATGACTGGATAAAATAAAAGAATGGCGGAAGTTCGAATAAAAAAAAAACTATCATCGCAAAATAAATCTAAAGAAATACAGCTTTTAGCACGTGACTGGATAAAATAAAAGAAATATGAAATGTGATATTTTCCTTAAAAAATGCAAAGCAAAGGATTCTACGGTCGTTTGAAAAATTTAAATCATTAATTGAATAAATTAACTTTATTTATACAGGATTGAATTTATACAGGATATGTATTCAAATTCCTTTCCAATGGTCAATTTGTAAAATATTATTATTAGGCATATATATTGTTTAATACTGTTAATTTGATCTAAATGAAGTATATAATTACATCTTACGTAGTTTGAGTCAAACAATGCATTGATGAATAATGAGTTTTCGATTTCTTCATACTTTGCTCTGTGAGCCCTATTTTACAAAATATTTTTATTAATATTTTAAATAAAAATTGCTACATACATCAGTCTTCTAAATCAGTCATTAAAACTGACTGATGTATAAAATGAAAGAATATTATTAGGAAAACGCGTTCTTTTAGAACTTTCCGTCCATCATCTTAAAGGAAATATTAATTTCAGACCAATCAATGCCCGGAGTTACTTCAAGGCTAATGAATATGTAATTTAATTGAAAATTTTAGAACCCATTACTGATGGCGAACCAACTGGTCGCCAAAGGCGGCTAGTAATAAATAAATAAAGCGTCAAAATGATGCACCGTCTTGGATGGTGCCTGAGAGGAGACATCAAGAGTGCAAAGGGTTAAAAAAATAGTATGAACTTTATTGGAGAGTATGCGAGAAAATGTAGGGGAGACTACACCCGCAGGTTTTATTTGTCACGTAAATATTACCCCCCCCCTCCTTCCTTCCGGAATCCGAAATATCGCCTTCCGTTGCAAAAACAAACCTTTCTTTTCATTTCCTGCAGGATATTGACATATCTTTCTGACATTCCTTTCTTCACAGCTGCACCGCTGACTGTTGGTGTTCTTTTTTTTTTTTTTTTTTTTTTTTTGTTACACACACACACACACAAAATTTCTTAAGCTATCCGACTACGTTAGAAGGAAAAATTTAGAAAATTAGATAAAAAAAAACTATCTATGTTTTTAAAATCTATTGTCAATTATAATACAAAATGCAATGAATACAAGTAAAAAATGATTTGAAAATGTAATACATTTTCAGAAAATTTGTTGTAAATTTTAAAAAAATTTAAGTTAACCATTTTGGTTAACTCTCTAAACAGAATTGTGATGCATCAATCCTATTTCTCTGTGTACACAAGTTATAGAGTACAAAGCTGAATGAAATGAACCAAAATCTAAGAAAAATGTTGAGATGCAAAGAAGTTACCAGGAAAAATATGCTTGTATATGCCTTTTTTCCATACATTTAGAACTGAATTTTTTCGAAAAGTATCCATAAATGAAAAAGTATTCACCAACAATAAAACTCTTGGTTCATCTTAGTGTGCGTATTATTTGAAACACACGCTGAACTTATGGTGTAAATACCTCTATTAGGTTTTGAGATAACGTGTTAACATTGGAGAATTTTTATGAGAATTAAAGCTTTGGGAGGACTGAAGTTAAAGACAAATTTCAGCCGAAAAAAAATGTGACCGTGGATGATAGGTCAGGCCTTTCTTTTCCTAGAAAAGATTAACTGCTTTGAAAAGTTTGAACTACAAGAAATAACAATGAAAAAAGTTTTTCGCCAATGTGGTCGGTACTCAGTATTTTTAACGTCATCGGATACCTTAAAATAGTCTAATTTTAGTTCTGCTCTCTATGGTAATTGTAAAAGTGGTTACGGTTTCTGGTTTTGAACTGTCTCTTTGGAATAATCGAGTAATATTTCTTAGTTTGAAGAATTATTGAATTTTGTGAAGCGAATACCTTGTGGCTTGTTCTTGTTTACCAGTTGAAATAACTGGTTTTTAATTATTACAGGAAATGGTAAGGGTTTTTAACTACTCTATGGTGTGAAGAAATATAAATGTTAATTTAGAATACGTAATGCCAATTTGTTGGAAGAATTCTGAATTTTTGCTATTTTTGGAACATGAAAACACTAGCTTCGTATTTCATTGTTGTCTTAGTGACATTATAATCAAATAGGATCTCAATTTTTGTTCCATATGTTATATTTAAAACACGGACTGATATTTTTATGTAAATATTTACATTGGTTTTTGAAACATCATGTTAACGGTGGAGAATTTTTATGAATATTAAAGTTTTGAGAAAATGGAAGTCAAAGACAAATTTTAACTGAAAAATATGCGACCCTGGATGATAGGCCAGGCCTTCCTTTTCCTTGAATTGATAAACTGTTTTGGAAAGAGAAAAGTTTAAACTACAAGAAATACTATTTTTTTTTAAAATTCGCCAGTGTGGTCGATAACCAGTGTTTTTAACGTAGTCGGATACCTTAATGTAATCAAAAATTAGACAAAACACAAAATGCAAAGAAAAAAAAGTGTGCCAAAATAGCAATTTAAGACGTCTCATTTTCTTTTCCCCAAACAACCTTGATCCTCTTCCGCAACACACGCTGAAGCAACAATAAAAAACAAGGAAATGGCAACCAGATTCCATTCCAAACAAAGGCGGAAAAGGGGGTATAATAATAAGGTAAACAGTGCCCCACAGAGAGAACGGTTCTGGATTGTAAAACCGATGATGATACATCTGGAACTAAAATAAAACAACTAAAACAAACAAACGAACCACCTGTTAGAGTCTAGAAAAAATTTCGTCATCGGGTCATTAACGCAGCAGGTGGGGGTAAGGCGAGAAGGGACCCACAGTTTATTTTTTTCTTCTCTTCCTCCCTGTATCCTCGACGAATATTCTAGAAAACCACTTTATGGTCATTGCGTCATCCCTTAATAAGTTGTTTATTTGGTGTGACCTTCCTGAAATCAGGTAGAAGGGTGGGGTTGCCATTTTTGGCGATTGTTGTGGAAGTAAAAGAAAGATGACATTATCTTTGCATTCGGATTTCTTTCTTTCTCTAATTAATGTTTTGGAACATAAAAGAGAGATGTAGCTGAAGAGTCTCATCCAGATTTAGTAACCCTTAATTTTACAAGATGTTTTTTCAAATATTTTTTTTTAATTTCTGTTATTTTTCCATATCTGTATAGACATTAGGATCTTTTTTACCGTAATAGAAATATATTTTAAAGTTTTTGTTAGATATTTAAGCCGTTTAGAAGTTTTCGTAAACCCGTCAGATTTTATTTATTTGGTTGTTCATTGCAGCGGACTTATCCAAATTAAGGATTAAGTCGAGTCAGAATGAATATGAAAGATCGATTAATTAACAATGTGTTTAATTTTAAATGCGTCAAACACTAAGAAAATAAACAGAATTGTTTGAAATAATCGATCGAAAAGATGTTAAGCCCAACCTCATTAGCGTGGAAAAAAACTGAAGAATTACTTATTTGGTGGTCGATAAATTAAAAGATATTTTGGCTGGATCGTTAGTTTTTAATTAATAATTGAAACTCTAATTACAAATTCAAAAAATTAACCCTAGAAGCACATTCCAGACCTGCTAGGTATGTATGTGACAAATTTGGTAGCTATAGGGCGAACTGTCTGACCTGTAGAGCGCCAATACATTGAGCTTTTTTATAAGTACTAGCTGATATCCGGCGCGTTGCTGACTCAGAAGAAATGATCTTGGAAATATCGTTTGGAATTTGAAATAGACATCTCGTTTATTTATGAATGACAGGAAGAATGATATTTATTTTCTTGTCGGCAATGATTACATTAATTGAAATTGAGTTATATATAAAGGAGAAGCATAGATGGTATTTATTCTCTCTTTATCATTCTATTCTACAAACAAATATCCATTTTTAGGTATTAGATCTGTGTATTTTTTTGGAATTGTAAAGCTTGGTGTTCTTTCTGAGTAATAATGAAAGAAACTACTTATTGTATCTCCTGATTCGTTTAATACTCGTTCAATACTATCAAGTTTAATATTAGAAAATGTGATTAAAATATTTTTTCAAAAAAAATTGATTAAGCATAGAAAATATACCTGTTCCATAAAACTTTATTATCTTCGAAAGATAATTTTTTGAAAACTAAGATGGGGCAAAATTATTCGAACTATAATATTTTCGGAAATTATTGCTAAAAACGCTAAAATCTAATTAAATACATAGTTGAAATTTCAAATCTATAAGATCAGTTCCCCTAAAACTTTCTCGCACACTCTCCAATAAAACTATTGCCTCAGAGAACGACTTATATTGCATTTACGTATAATAGCTTCCAAATTTTTACAATAAATACGTTTAGCTTGTATTTAGCATCTTTACCGAGTCTGTTGTGTCTCCTTGGCTGGTTTTTTGATGGTCAATCCGTGATTATTAGATGCGGTGAATAGATCCGAAAATATTTTTTCTACTTTAAATGATTCATTGTGCCTCTAACCTTCGTGTAACTGCAAGCAATATGTTGTCGAAATTTTATCGGAAACGGAGGAGCGGTGTGGCATTGTTTACTACTTTTTACAATAGTTAAGTTGTACATGAACAACAACTATTTTAGGAAAAATGCTCATTTAAAAATAATAAATAATATTGATTAAAGAATTTAATTTTGTTCTATATATGATAATTGAAAGTGTTTTTTACAATTAATAAGAAATAAAATTCTATTTTTTAAATGTAAATACGAATTGGAAATATTTATTTTCAATAGGTAGTATGGGCTTTGAAAAATCGTCTGAAATCGTAATTTACGAAATCGTCTGCGAGATTACATTAAAGGACAATTGCAATGGAATTCTTCGCAGTTCTCGTAATTCTTTTGCAGCTGCAACGCTTGTTCCATTAATAATTTCTTATGTAGGCAATTGTGCAAGAATGGATGTCGTGTAAATGTATTTATCTGAAGAATGGGTGAGTGATATATATATATATATATATATATATATATATATATAGTGTGTGTGTGTGTGTATTTACTGTTCCTGTTATCCACATAGTCCATACGTTCAATGTGCTAGCGAAGCTACTAAATTCCCGTGGGTCAGATAGATTATGTCTTACATGGTATTGGTGTACAATAGCTGTGAAATATTAAAAAATCCGATTAAAACCAAATTTCAATACAGAAATACATTGGTCGTCAAAAAATTCCATAAGAAATTCGATACATTCCAGACACTGCGTTTCTGAAAATACGGATAAAAAAACTATCAGCCTGTGCTTGAATTTGGCCTAAAATTTGATAGGTGTCTACATTATCGTTGTTTAAACCGTGAACTGAGTTTCAGCTGTTTAGATCTCTTAATACATTTACATTTATTCGGAAAGTCGGATAGTAAACGGTATTTGCTCAACATTTCGTTGAAATTTCCAACACTGGTGTATAAACTGTATACCAAATTCCAACAGTTTATCTGAAAGGGTTCTTGATTTATCTTAGTCACAAGTAGACTCTTGTTATGCTTAAATGTACATTATTCCAACAGAGTACAAAAACAAATAGCATGAACTTCTTTTTCCTTTTGACTCTCCATTTATCTTTGTTACTTGTGTCTAATTTTGAAGCCATTTATGAATATTTGTATTGAGAATTTATTTTCTTAAATCTTACATTGTGTGTTTTTCTTGCTTATACTAAAATTTTATCAACGAGTTTACCACTTTTATTTTTTATGAAGCATTTAACTTTTAAATTTTTAGATAGTTGAAATTTTATCAAGTATGTTAAATGTTAAACCAAATATTGCTATTATTGTCATGTCAGATGATAGTACGTCAATTGTGGCAACCATTCCTCTGTACACTCTTAGTTTGATTCTTCTTGTGTACTTCTCGTTGCGTGGCTGGCGTTCTATGGTGAGCGTCCAGTCATAAATAGTATGGAACTGTTTATTAAATAGTATTGATTACAAATTAGACTCATCATTCAAAAAACGAACCGACACTTTATAGACAAAGTATTGTATACAGTCCACTTAATATCCTACAATGTACTTTTTAACATCTTCTCCCGTTTTCACTGTATATTTGGCGTAGCATAGTTTAACCAGGCTCTTGCGCCCTTAAAATCAAACAACCAACCAACTTGTTATGCTTAAAATGTATTTCCCGAACTCAGGAAAGTGCCAAATATGAATTTAAGACGATTACTGTACTATCTCTGTACATTGTGTACGAGAAAGTAAAATTGCGTTAGAATAACCAATCATAAACAAAAATTCTCCATTAATAAATTCCACTTTCACCCGATAACGTTTTATTAAATTTATTTTAAAAGTTTAAGCTCAATATTTAAAATTTGCATATTCAATGAAATTAAATATGTTTCTAAGTTTAGTTACATTAACCTCCCATTTTGAATACCAGGACAATTTTAGGACGGACCTCGTCATTTTGAACCGCGCTCAGATGACGAAGAGACACCTCAGATGACACCTCAGCTGGCATTCCCCTTTCCTAAATTCCACACCACAGCAGCGGGAGGACGTTGGGCCCCGACGGATTTAACGTGCACCAAACCCACTTACATTGTGGTTCTGCGGTGTAATCGGGCCTCGAACCTGCAATCCACCGGCTCCGAAGCCGAGACCTTACCACCAAGCCATCGCGGCCCAATGCGTTTCTAAAAACGTTTTCTTAATAATTTAATTTTAAGTACAATAGTAAAGGTATGTACAAAGTTCCGAATATCAAGAAAGTATTTGAAAGCTGTTGTCACAACCATACAGAGACAAAAAAATCATGTTTGATCTTTCAAAAGCCTAGAGATAATTGCTTGTTTAAATAAAATAATATCTCATTTCCAGTATACATCACCGCAAACATAAAGAATTTCTGAACATATTGGAGTGAAGAACTTCAACCATTGCTATCTTTTCCACATTTCCATAACCAACCAGCAACAGGACGTTTAACTTTATCGTATCGAACATAAACGTACATCAATGCACACACGCTTGAAATGGCGCACTCTGGAAATGAATATGACAGTAAAAATTTCATTCCTGATTCAATAACAGACGTTTTTTACAATCTCAGTTTCATAGCTTCAAACGTGTGCGTAGAAAACTTAAAAGTTCTTCGAAATTCGCATAAAACTTTTCTTAGAAACATTCTTTTGCTTCCTGCGTCAAACAGCTGGGGATGCTGTTTGATTGGTTGATAATTTTTTTATGACACTAAGGCCAATACTCGCCAACCTGTGCCAAACTCGTGAGGATGCTGTGTGAAGGTAACACAAGAAGTAAATTCATGTGGTTCTGTTTCTTGCACAACAGTCCATTTAAACTTTACTTTTTCGTTCAATCCTTAAAACTCTGTCTCCATCTTAACCTCAACTATGCACCATTCTCTGGCGTTTTGGAATTTTATTATTATTTTGCAAACAACAATTCCATTAAGCGAATTTCTCCTGACTATCAAACTGTCCAGGTCACCTTGACTCAGACCACAACAACGATTACTTCTGCAGTTTCTACAGCGGCATACAACTGAATAACTATTGACGATTTTATACTTTCCCTGATGACTGAAGCCTGAAATTCAACAATATCTCTCTATGGATACACATAGATTATGCTTTTTCTCAGAGCTCCAAGAGATTGTAGAGAAAGATTTATAAGCCATGTAACATCCTCAAGATTGAATGATCACTCAATGGCCTCCAGCGAGAGGTGAAAAGAGCGATATTTTTTTGCTGTTTAATGGGGATTCTATTGACTGTGGAATTTTGAATACTTCTTACCCATTTTTTTCGGTTAATTATTTGTCAGCTTCATTTTTTTATTGACTAACTATTTATCGCCTTTTTTATTTATTGGCTGATTATTTTTCATTTTTTATTTGCTGATTTTTTATCAGTTTTTTTATTATTTGCTTATTATTTATCAGCTTGATTTATTTTTAGTTGACTGATTATGGGCTGATTTATCAGCTTTGTTTTCTGCTTTGGGTAGAGGGCGCAACTACAGCTGCACGAAGGTTGCGTATTTGTTTTATTTTCTTCACCCTAGGTCAGCAATGTTACTATTGGCTATTGCTAGGATCGAATTCGCGATCTTATAGATGGTAGCCAGATAACGTGACCACAAAAATGAGTGATCCCTTTTAGTCTTGTGATCATGCTATTTGGCTACGAACCATAAGATCATGAGTTCGATCCTGGTTATCCCCAATAGCAACATGATTATAAGAGTTGCTCCCTTAACAACAGTTTTCTTCAAGCAAAAAAACACATTTGGCCCAACTCAGTAGCGGCTCTTCCACTCGGCCTGCAAAACTGCGACACCCCTCACCTTAAAAATGAATGTTTGTCTGTATGTCTTTTATGCCTTCCGAAACTGCTCATCCGATTGCAATGAAACTTGGCCAGCTTATTGCTTACACCTACGGGATGGTTATAGAAACAGCAAAATTATCTAAAAATTAAAAAAAAAATTTAAGTTCATAAAATTATTAATTCATTGAATTGATTAAAGTCATTGAATCCGTTTATGAAATTAGAAATGCAGTCGTATCAAATAATACTTCGATACGCTTTAAAAAATTCATTCCATCAATCGTTTCATGGCGTAAATTCATGATTTAGACGAACAGGTTTGTAGCCAAAGGTGAATAATGACATTAATCTAACTCACAGATTTTCGGAATTTTATGCGAACATATTCCCGAAAAATCAAATAGACAATCGTTTGTTTAACACATTGCAGTCAAACTTTGATAGAGATCTACAATTTTGTTTTGAAGATTACTTACCAAACTTAATTAGTTAAGAAGCGAATTTTTTATCACACAAGAAAAAAGGGTGGCCTTATATTCCTCGTGATCTGGACGTCCCGGGTTCGAGTCCCGGTTCGGGAATGGTTGTTATTCTATGATATATCTGTGAGTAGTGTGAATGTTCCCCTCTGTAAAAAGGGGTTGAGCAAGCGAATGTGAAGCATGAAGTAACTAAACCGTATTCTTGGCTCTAGTTGGCGCGGCTGAAAAAACAAGGGACGCTAATCGCTGACAATTTACCGTAGTCTGGTTGGTAGAACGTCAGTCTTGCACCCGAGAAATAGCGAGTTCTGTCCTCGTTTCGGTCCAAGACCGCCGTGTGGGCTCATGGCAGTTGGGGCACGTTAGATAGGTCGTGACTGCAAAGTCCTCCAAGTTCCTATACCTCTGGTAGTACTGATCAGGGACGAGTCGGTCTCTGATTTGGATCTAAATTCTGACTTGCGGAGGGATGAATGAGTGTATGAATGAGTTCAACCACCCCCTCAAAAGGGTTGCGTCGTGTGTGTTTGTACAAAGTCGTCCTTTCACCTTAACGAGACTCGTTTACAAGGAAAGGCGCACACCTCTGCCTTCATTCGAAAGAGCTACTGCTCATTCGGCTTGGTATGACCAAGTGGCATTAGACAAATAAATGTTTTAATGCAAACCACAAATGTTTTAACAACTTATTCAAATTTTTTTTTTCTATACGGAATGGTCTAAAGAGTCTTGGCTCATCATGTGTTTTGATATTTGCCTCATGTTTGACATTTGCTTCATTTCCTTTTTTTTGTTACACTTTGTATTCAAGGAAAAAAAAGATCTGTTTAAATTGCATCATTGTGCCAGATTTATTCCACTCAGCTTAAAGCGCAATGATTCTAGGCAACAAGAACGGGAGAAATGCTCTACATATTAAATATTTTCTTAAAATGCATTTTTAACTTCGCCTACATCATGACAGCATTGTGTTATATCATTTCATTTCAGCCGACAAAGGCCAAGAGTTTATTTATCGATGTCAGTTGCAATTTCCACAGGTCAGCAGAGAGTTGACCTGAGGAAAAAGTCAACTTCTCTGAGTGACCTTTCGCCAGAGGAGAAATAATTCTGATTCTCATTTGCGTATTCGTGAATGAAAAGTTGCACCATTCTGAAAAGACACTACTCAGAGAGCAACGTTTCTTTGAACTTCTATTTCTAGTTCACGTCGTAGGTGTTGCAATGGGAGCAATACTGCATTTAAAACAAGCTTTTTCATCAAGCTCAAGTTATGCAAAATGATTTTAGATTATGCTGGACGCATTTCGAATATCAACTTTTCTTAAAGTCTTCTCAACGTGATTCAAATTCAGTCGTATTATACCTAGTTTTATATGCTCGGTTACATAAATTAATTTAAAACGCTTTAGTTACTGACGGTGCTATTGATAACTCGACTCAACATGCACTGTGTTAGAGTTACATATAACAAAAAAATCCTTGTACATTTGGTGCCAAAGAGATCAAACTTTTGTTCTCACGTTTCTCAAGGGGAAGAAGCTGTCTGTCTCATTGGAACTTAAAAATTTCAGATGGTTTTTTACAACTTTCTGAATATTTGAATATTTGAAGTTAGCTCCTTAAAACTTTTACAACCGCGTGTTTGCGCAGTGAAACGTTGCCAGTTGCCGGTAATATTTTAGAGGAAAAAACTTTACGTAAATTCATGAAACAATTAACATTATTATTATAAATCAATAATCCGACTGGCCTGCCCATGACACCATATGAGTGCCACCAGCATACAACGACTGGCCAGCCCATGACATCACATTGGTGTCACCGGCATACAACGATTGGTCTGCTCATGACACCACATGAGTGTCGCCGCCATACAACGA
>JAPMOQ010012558.1:1130888-1200527 GCA_026543055.1 Argiope trifasciata
GATTGGTCTGCTCATGACACCACATGAGTGTCGCCGCCATACAACGACTGGCCTGCCCATGACACCACATGAGTGTCACCGGCATACAAAGACTGGCCTGCCCATGAGACCACATTGGTGTCAGTGGTTGTTAAAGTGTTAATGCAGGAAGCCCTTTAATTGTTAATCCGAAAAGCGATTTAAAACTCATTAATAAATTTAAAATTTCCATTATTTATTTATTGAGAAAGTTGCAATTAATTTAACCCTTTATTTACTGATGGTACTTGAAAGTACCATTCAAATCTAGCTTATATCTTTACTATATGACTATTTTTGCTGATGGTTTTCTAAAGAACGCGGACAACGTAACCCAAATAACATGAAATTAATATAAGCTAAAAGTAGGAATTAAAGATATTAAATTAATAATTAAATTCATTAAGATATTTCTGTTAACTACATTTTTTCTCTAGGTTCCCTGGGATTATTCTGCAAAGAAACTAAACTACTGGTGAAAAAATGAAGTCGAAAAATTGTTGGTAACACAATTCAGTAAATAAAGGTTAAAACACAGAAAACGCATCGTTAAATATTACTTCATAATTCTATATGAATATAAGTGTGATAAAAATGAATTATTTTATTTTTGTTTTGTATTGCCTTTGAATTCAAGTACTCTGCACAATGGTTGAGCCAAATTAGATAACTGAAACTGTTATATTACTCTAATCTGCTTACCGTCTTTAATTATATTAAAAATGATTTCTTAATTCTACCAATATAAAATTACTGTTAATTTTCATTAAAAACTATCTACGTTATGGAAATTATCCTCAAAGGGGAAAATTTCCATTTTGTGAGGGGAAAAGCCTCTACTCACAAAAACAGCCTATTTACTCCCTGAATTTTAAATGAACAAGACAATTTCTTTAAATACAAAATCATAATTTGGATGGAATAAAAATATAAATAAAATGCATTCATAAAAATGGTTTCAGCGAATTTGTCACAGATCAAACATTTATAGAAATTTTTAGAAAAAGAAAATGGCAGTTTTATCAAGAGAGTTAATCTGAACCTAAAGGCAGTAACTGCTGATTACTTTCTTATGATCTCAAAAAAAGTATTGAGGAAAGTTTTATTTTAGAAAAGATATTTATTTCTCTTGTTAAAATATATAAATAGAATTTCATTTATAATAATTTCTTTCAAGCTCTTCATTCACTCATCTTTCTTTAAGGCGTTACAAACACTGCTTATCGACCCCATTGGCGAATATTTGAAATGGTTATTTCTTGCAGTTCTGACTTTCTTCATCCCAAAACAGTTTATCTTTTTCCTGGAAAAGGAAGGCCTGACCTATCATCCAGGATCATATGTTTTTCATCTAAAATTTCTCTTTCACTTCCATTTTCTCAAAACTTTAATTTTCCTAAATATTCTCCATCGTTAACATGATATCTTTAAGACTAATAGAGGTGTTAGCATAAAAAAATTCAGCGTGTGTTTTAAATAATATGAGGAATGAAATGTACCAAACTTTTATTATTGATGAAATAGTTTTTCATCTATAGAGGGTTTTAGAAAAATTGTTGCAACATTATGAAAAAAAATGCATAGATAGGTATGTTTATGCTTATAATTCATTTGCATCTCAAAACATTCTTTAGATTTTGGCTCATTTCATCCATCATTATACTCATTGAACAAAAAATAGGATTGCTACATTACCACTTTTTGTAGATTGTCAACCGTTTTGGTTAAATTTCATTAAAATTTTTTACATATTTTCAAATTTTTTTTTGTATTTATAGTATTTGGCATTATAATTGACAATACATCTAAAAACCGTAGTTTCAAAAAGTTTTTTTAAATCCAATCTTTAGAAAATTTTCCTTCGCACGTTGTCGGATATCTTACCTCCACACAACGGAGTCGTCAAAACGCTAGCAAAACATCACACTGTATATCCAGTAAAAATATTAAATTCACGTCAAAAGATTAACATTTCGTAACTAGTGTACGTCATTGCCCAGCAAGGGGTTCTCTGGGCTAACACCTTTTCTTAGAAAATCTGATTTAAAAAAATTTGATATACCCGTCTTGCTGATTGTAACTGCAAATCTAGGAAAGTAATAAATAAATAAAGTACAACCCTCTCCTCAAGATGATGAAGGGATTTTGGTATATTGATGATACGGATTCCACCACTGGGTTCGATTGTAGTGTAGTGGTTGTATGGTGTGGGAACACAATAGCAGGCCTCAGTACAAAACAACGAAGATAGAACATCATAAAGACAACAAATATGCACAGTCGAGATGAACACACAGCAGTAGCCTACAAGTAATAACAGCGTCCACAGTACACAAAGCGGTCTGACAGGATTCATCAGGAATAGGGATCCTCAGAGCTTCGCTCTACAGTCTCTCCAGACGGCTTAAACCCTCCTTTGTCTCTTCTCGCTTTAGCTGCACAACCGGATCACCGTTACAAGACTGGCTACGCAGGACTCCATGCTGCTTCAACAATAGACAACAAGGCACACATCACTAGCTTGACTCCGACATTGCTTAGATATCCTCCCATTACTTGGCCACGGCTTCGACTACTGGTCACCATGACTCAATTCACCACTACTTTCAGCTTGAGAGTGCCGGCCTTTTATAGAAGGGATTAGAAGTTTCTAGACCAGTCAAGCGTATCTAGGTTTCTAATGGACGAACGGATAAAATTCTCGAAGATTCAGACATTATCCTTTTTGTCGCTAATCTCTGGGATCGTTGATGTGACATCAGCCACTGTAAATCAATCTTTCTTATAATGATACTATTCGTTAGAAAGAAAAATTACAGATTTGTCGCTAATCTCTGGGATTGTTGATGTGACATCGGGTAGTAATCACTGATGTGACTGTAAATCAGTCATTCTTATAACAACGCTACTCATGCTAGAAAGCAAAAACCAAATTTGTCGTCAATCTCTGGAATTGTTGATGTGACATCGGCGACTGTAAATTAGTCATTCTTATAACAACACTATTCATGCTAGGAAGCAAAATTACAGATTTGTCGCCAAATGATCACCAAATTTGTGCCAATCTCTTAGATCGTTGGTGCGACATCGGCGACTGTAAATCAGTCTTTCGTTTGATGATACAATTCATGCTAGGAAGCAAAATTACAGGTTAGTAATAATATAATATCGATATCAAAATTGCAGCATGTGTCTAATTTCTTTGCTTAAACTGTCTGCCTATTCGTTCGAGTAAATTTTAACTACAAAATTCGTATTCGGTTCACTAACTTCACGTCAAGTCCAACAACAAAAAAAAAAACATTCGAAAATGTGTAAATGAGAAAGAGCTTGTATGATAGCATGCTCATGAGAATATCCGAAAAAAAAGTGCGAACATTTCCTCTGATTTTGTAGAACGAAAAAAAAAAAAAAAAAAACAACCATCACTGATAATAATAGAAACTCGTCGTGATATCTTGAGAATGAATCTCGTAGGATGAAATAGATGATATCATGGATGTAACTCGTTGTGATATCTTGACTTATCTAATGAGGAACGAAAGTCGATTTCGAATGCTTGAGAGGACACAATTCTTTACTCTGACAAAAAAAATCAACGTATCCGGTCGACGAACTGTACTTCCAGAATCTATAAATATTACATAAATAGTAACAAGAGGTAACTGAAGATACCCAAATAGAATGAGACGTGTCTTCTTCTATAAATACTTAGTCGTTATGTTGTCAAGGAGCGGAGTGAGATTATTTGTCAGTGTCAGTTTTGAAGTGCAGTTTCACCCTGAACTAATATTCAATTGTGTATTGTGCAGTGCTGACATGTTTTTGCAAATGGGGACACATTCTGAGCTGCCGACTATAGTTTTGCACGGTGGATCTTTATCGACTTTAGAGGAGAAGACACCCGTTTTACTTCAGGGTCGAACCCGGGAGCAAATAAATATCATTTTGCTACTGAAACTTTCAGAATACGGTCATGGTTGTAAGAGTTTTTATAGTTAACAATGCGCTAAGTGGAAAGATTTCTAATATAAAACTTGGCAACACCTGATTACTATTTCAGGGATGGGGCGTAGGGGAAAGAGAAGAAATTTGTTCCCCTCCACAAATAATGAAATACATTTTTCCATTCCTACCTAAATATAAATCTTGATCAAATTTTCAATTGTTAATAAAATATTTTTTATTCATCCATTGGAGTTCAAACACATCTTTCTAAACTTGTAGTGGATGACACTCGATATTAATACAGTGTTTTTAAAATATTGATTCATTAACAATATTTTTCCAGTAATTTCTATTTGGTCGCCAAATCCGTCGCCGTATAGTTGCCAAGCTCTGACATTACTAATCCTATCAAAGACGATATAAGATATACATAAATAACTAGCTGGTACCCGGCGCGTTGTTACCTCAGAAGAAATAATCTTGGAAACATCGTTTGGAATTTGAAATAGTTCTCTTGTTTGACTTAGAATAAGAAGAATTGCGTCTATTTTCTTGTCGGCAATGAATGCATTCGTTGAAATGGAGGGATGTATAAAGGAGAGGCATAAATAGATTTATTCTGTACCAGCGGGTGACCGAGCTCCGCTCGGAGAAAACAGGTATCGAAGCTAACTCGAGGATTTAAATTTTCAATTGTGATTTATCAAAACAATACATGCCATAAGAAAATGTGTGAAACCATTGGTGAAAAGATAACCGGTTAAAGTGCACAATTGTAAACTATTCTAAACAAAGTTAGAGTTTGGAAAGGGAACTATTCTATACAAAGGTAAAGTAAAGGTAAAGATTGAAGTGTGTTGAAGTTCAATATTTTTGACAAATTTATATAGAAAAACCAAACATATATGCATACATAAGAAACATATTATAAACCTATAACAGCATAAACATAAAACTTTATTAGTTCGCCATATTGGCTATAGATGGCAGCACGTTACCGCTTGAAAATTTAAGTAGCCATTATGGCGAACTAATAAAGTTTGAAAATATCCTATCTGTAACTCCGAACTGCTCGACCGTAGCGCTTCAAAACCGGCGCCAATCGATTCCTCGTGGCCAAAAACCCCAGACCCCCAAGTTTACCGGAGTTAATTAATTCTGGGGTGATTTTCGACTTGGCAACCATTCCTCGTATTATAGTATGATTTATTATTCCAGTCTACAAACATGAATTCATTTTTATGTATTAGATCTGTGTGTTATTTGTATTATGTTTTATTCGTGTAAAATAAATAAATTCCGTAAAATCTTTAATATAGTTGAAAAGATACTTTTCTGAAAACTAAGATGGTGCAAAATAATTTTTATTATAATATTTTCAGAAGTTACTGCAAAAAACACTAAAATTTTATAAAACTCTTAGATAAAATACCAAACCTACAGGATTGGTTGCCGTAAAACTCTATCTCCAGCTCTCTAATAAAAGTATTACCTCAGATAAAGACTTATATTGCATTTACATACAGAAGCTGCGAAATATTAACGTCTTGTTTGAATGCAGCATCTTTACTGAATCTCTTGTCTCCTTGGCGAGATATTTGGCGTTTATTAGATGCGGTAAATAGATCTGAAAATATTTTTTTATACTTTAGATGATTGTATTATGCCCATAACCTTCTCATCAGTGGAAGCAATATGTTGTGGAAGTTTGATCGAAATCGGATAAGCTGTACGGCAGAACAAACTGGTAACCATAGGCGGTTAGTTTTAAGAATCTATAGATATATTTAAATTTGCAACAATAATATGGGTCAAGAAACTAATAATCAGAGGCGGCTAGTTTTAAGAATCTAGAGACTAAAAATTTAGGAAAACTTACTGTTCCTAAATGCTATCGAGAGATATCTGAATTTTGTGACTCCAGAGCATTTTGCACTTTCTTCTTTCCCCTTTGACCGAATGACAAACGCTTTCCATCCAGTCTATTGAAGCACGAGACTTCTTCAAAGAAGTCGGCTGATGCCAAATGTTCAACTTCTTTCAGGCCTCCAGGGCTTATGAACAAATGGCCTCACAATGCGCTACAAAACACCTAACTATAAAGCGGGCGGTAAATGGACGAACTGTCCACCTATACAATCCGTAGAATCTATTCCAGTCAGATTTTTAAGGGATTTTTTGTTTCATAAAAACCAACCTGAAGAGTACTTTTATATAATATCTAACGTTTAATGTTTTGTATAGGATCAAAGCTATGATCTTTATTTTCCAAGCTCTTCTATAATATCACCCAAATAGATGAGGATTCACAATTTTTTTTCTTTTTCTAATTCTGTATTTAAATATAAAAGAAAAGGGAATTCCAAAAATATTCGAGTAGTATGCATTTCAGGAGTAACAAGATTTAATTTACCTCTCTATCTATTTATAAATATATAATGTATATAAAATTGTGAAAGAGTTTGTTTTAAATTCGTGCAATCGCCCAACACTTGACAGAATGTTCTTTAATAGCAAATGATTACACTGCGCCATTAAAACCTTTTTATATCCTACTAGCCGGTACCTGTTGCAGCCGAAAAAATATTATTAAGTGCAATCAATAAATAGCTTAGCCATGTTTCATCGAAATAGGATGAACTGTACGACAATATATGAAATACGAATTAACAAATATTCATTTTTATAGATTGGATCTGTGTATTCTTTTATAATTGTAAAACTCTTTCAGAATGGCAGAGAAACTATTTATTGCATCTTGTGACTCGTTTAATAGTCGTTCAGGAAACTCGAATTTAATTTTAGAATTTTCTTTTAAAATTGATTTAATATAGAAAATATATTTATGTCATAAAATCGTTTATATAGTTGAAGAGATAATTTTTGGAAATGAGGAGGGTGCAAAATTATTTGCATTACAATATTTTTAGCAGTTACTTCAAAAAACGCTGAAATTTAATTAAAATTTAGCCCCCCCCCCCGCTGTTGGTCTCCCCGAAACTTTTTCGCATAATCTGTAATACAATTTTTACCTCTGAGAACGACTTGCACGACATTTGCATATTATGGCTACAAAATATGAACCTTTCACTTGGATTTAGCCTTCCTACTGAATCCATTGTCTCCTCTGCGAGTTATTTGGAGATGAATCCTCGCTCAATAGATGCGGTTGAGATTCGAAATTTTTTCATTTGATTTTAGATAACTGTACTATCCCTATAACCATCCCGTAGTGTAAACAATACGCTGACCAAGTTTCATCGCAGTCGGATAAACGATTTAGGAAGGCACAGACAAACATTTATTTTTATTTATATAGATAAAAGGATAAGGTTTTAAAATGATCTGTTATATCTTTTGAACAAAAAATTCCACAAACGATATTTTAGCATCATCCTAAAATTAAAAAATAATAATAATAATCCTTATAGAGACACCCCTCTTAAACTATTTGGTTTCATGTAAACAAATACTATTATGCCTTTCCCCTTCTTTACACATTTTCAGATTCAGAGTGAATTATAAACATATGCACTGAAAAAAAATGCCCCGAAAAATTACACTGATAAAACTTTGACTTACTTCTTTTTACGGTTAAAAAAATTGGAATAGGTTTTTATTGTTTTATTTGTATTATAGTTTATTTGTACAGAATTTGGCCCTTGGTGGCCTGTTGGTAAGGTCACCGGAGGGTCTCAGGTTCGAGACTCGATTCCACCGAAGAACCGTCGGGTAAGGGGTCTCTTGCCCGTTAAATCCGTCACGGTCAATCGTCCTCCTGTTGGTGTGGTGTAGAAGTTTGGAGAGTAGCTAGTTCAGATGTCGACCTCGTCATCTCAGCGTGGTCCCAAAATAGCTAAAGGGGCGTTAATATAACTAAACTAAACTTGTACGGAATTGTGAATTTTCTTTCAATGGTGTGAATATTAATTGGAAGAAGAGTAAAAGTATGAAGTGGAAGAAGAGTAAGAATATGAATTGGAAGAAGAAGAAGAATACGAATTGGAAGAAGAGTAACTCAGAAGATTAGTCACACAGATCAAAAACACAAAGAGGCAAGATAAAGCTGTAAATAGAAAGAGGGCACCTTAATTTCGTTCAGTCATTTGCGAAAGAATCTGATGACTCAGAAGAAGAGAGAAAGCTTTCTTAATTTCTCAAGAATTTTGAGCCTCCTGTAATATCCTAGGACAGTGGGTGCAAATTGTTCTCATTTGTGACCGTCTATTTTGTGAAAATTTTTGTCTCGAACCCTGAATAAACAGTAGAATTTTTGTTTAGTCATCAACGAAATCACAATGAAATTCTTTCTGGGATTTGCTCTCACAGAATGTTCTTAAAAAAGTGTCGTGACATCATCGGCTGAAATAACACCTTTTTAAAACAACGCCCCCAACTGAAAAGCTATCATAAAAATTTTATAAAAGTTGTAACATCATAAAAATTAGCTAATAAATCAACACACAATTTTTTGAAACAATGCTTTATTTATGCATATGAATATGAATTATGCATGATGCATATGAGTATGAGTTATGCATCATGCGTATGAGTTATTTATACATAATGGGGGTTTGAAGCCCCCAAGGTAGTGATCGCGAATATCAGGTTCTTAAGGTATCCGACTAAGTTCGAAAGAAAAATTTTGGAAAATTGGAATTTTTTAAAAACTATTTATGATTTTTAGATGTGATGTCAATTGTAAACACTATAAATGCAAAAAAGGTTATAAATATAATATGTTTTGAGAAATAGGAAAAATAAGTGTAGTAAATTTAAATGAAATTTAATTCAAAACAGTTCACATTCTACACAAAATGGTGACGCAGCAATTCTATTTTTCTTTGTACACAAATTATAGAATACAATGATAAATGAAATGAACCAAAATCTAAGAAAAATGTTGAGATGCAAAGAAGTTATGTGTAGAAATATACGCATTTATACATTTTCTCCATAAGTTTTACCGCTTAATTTTTCTAAAAACAACTGTAAATGAAAAAGCATTTCACAAACCATAAAACTTTTGGCTCATTTCATTACCCATATTATTTAAAACACACGCTGAAAGTTTTATGTAAATACCTCTATTAGTTTTTGAGATTTCACACGTTAACGGTGGAGACTTTTTATGAACATTAAAGTTTTTAAACATTGACAAGTTAAAGACAAATTTTAATTGAAAAAATATGTTTTACTAAAAATTTCTCTTGATGGTAGACCAGGTCTTCCTTTTCCTAGAAAGGATAAACTCTTTTGTAAAGAAGAATGTCTGAGCAGCAGGAAATGATGATGATGATGTCGTGTCCTTTTTACCATGAAAAGGGGGGGGGGCAGTAGCTTCTGAGGATAAAGAACCCTGATCACCCAGAGGGCAGAAGTTCTTCTTATCCTAGCTCATATGAAGATGACATTCAAGCACTCGTTTGCCCAACCCACTTTTACAGGGGGGCACATTCACACAAATCAGAGATAGAACACAGAAGAACAACCATGCCCGAACCGGAACTCGAACCCGGGACGCCCAGATCGCGGGGAAGACTCGCTACCCCTATGCGAGGACACCGGCAACTGTAGGAAATAAAAAAAAAATCGCCAATGTGGTCGATAAGCAGTCTTTTTAATTTAATTAGATATATTAAAAACAACAGAACATTTCAGATCGAGGAGGGCGGGTAAATTAGCATATCTGCAAAGTAAATGCCGGCGTCCTGACATAGGGGTAGCAGGTCGGGCATGGTTGTTATTCTGTGTTCTATCTCTGAGTTGTGTGAATGTGCCCACTTGTAAAAAAGGGTTGTGCAAGCGAGTGTGAAGCAGGAAGCAGCTAAGTCGTAGTCTTGGCTTTAATTAGCGCTACTGACGAAGCAAGAGACATTCATTTCTGCTTAAATCGCTGATAGATAACTGTCAGCGGGCTTGCATAGTGCCATAAGGGACAACAACGACATTATTACGAGCAATTTTTGATCCAAATTAGAGGAATTGCGCTTGCCCTCTTGCAGGAGTCTTACCCTCCCCCTCCTCTAATACTAATAATTATTGCGTAACTATCTTTCTGTGCTGCAAGTCAGGAAAATGGAATGAATGATAACTGCCCAGTCCCTCATGATGTTTCTACTCTGACATAGCCGGCATCCTGGCAAAGAGGTAGCATGTCTTCCCCGTGATCCGGGTATGCCGGTTCTGGCATGGTTGTTCTTCAGTGTTCTATCAGTGAGTAGTGTGAATGTACCCTCCCCCCTGTAAGAAGGGGTTATACAAATGAATGTGAAGCATGAAATACTTTTGTCGTACTCTTGGCCCTACTTGGTACTACTGAAAAAACAAGGGACGCTAATCTAAGCTTAAATAGCTGACAATTTTCTGCCGGCGGGCTTGTAAAGTGCCATAAGTCACAACAACAACAATGATTTTTGGTAAAATATTTTAGGTTTAGATTGGAAGTACTTAAAAATCGCTAAATCTGTAGCCGCGGTAGCATTAGTATGTAAGTACCGTTTGTCTTCTTCTTGTATACAGCCGACCACCCCGCCACCACAGAACGTAGCAGTATCGACAGGATTTGTTGGGGTCTACTGCTTAATATGTATTTTCCAACCTCGCATTGACCGAACAGTCAAACTAACATTCCTTTCAGGGTATGTCTGCCTTCAAACAAACAACTAGCATGGAATGTGATATGATAATGAAATTAGCAAGTTTTGAGGAAAGAATTAGCATGCAATTAATCTGCTAAAAATGCAAATAAACCTGTATTTGAAGATTAGAAGTTTTTGATTTCTTTTTAGAGCGTAAATTTTTCAATCCCTTAATGTTCAAACCTTTGCCTTCTTCGTTGTTTGTTCATTTCTCTACTCTCGTGGTAATGACTTTCAGAACAAGCAGCCGTTAGATTTTGTTCTTTCTACGACGTTTGGTGTTATCGTTCATTCACAAGCCACAAGTTAATCTGCAAAACTCGTTCCCTATTCACTCCTCTCTTTTTCAAAAAATAATTAACAAGCAGCCTATTAGCTTTCTTTTTTCAAATGTTTTGAATTTTATGCTAATCATTTTAATTTGTTTTATCATAAATATATTTATGGCCATCTATTAGTTTCAGTCAATGCCCCTTTATTCGTTATTTTATTATTATTGTCGATGCTGGTCGTATAACTAACTGCACAGTAAACAGTGCCGTAAGTGACAGTTACTGGATGTTTTTGTCCTTCCGAATAACCTGAGTTCCCACGTGATGCAACACGTGACGCAAGATCTGACCTTTTTCACGAGTCTGAGCAGTGAGATTTGTTGGTGACACGTGAGTTAGTTCAAGGAAAAGAGAAACCGTTTTTTCTTTTGTTTCAATGAACTCTCGAAATAGAATTTTTTTGTTGCTGTTATATTGTTGTTGTTACTGAAATAGACAAGCTTGCCTTTTTTATTTAAAAAAATGAAGTTTTTTTTAATATAAAATATTTGTAGAATTTTAATAGTAACAATATATTCAAATTTATAACAAATATTTTTAAAAAAGAAGGTTAAATGTATGTTTTAGTTCAAATATTAGGAATTTTTTGTAATATTGTGTTTCATACTTTGGTATTATGAAAAGTTAATTAAGGTGCTTCCAAAGGGAAATTTAAAAAAAAAATGGTTTTAAAAACTATTTAAAGCTATGGTTTTTAGATGTATTGTCAATTATAATACAAAATACTGTAAATACAGCAAAGTTATTTGAAAATATAATATATTTTGAGAAAAAAGGAACATTTGTATTAAATTTTAATAAAATTCAAACAAAACGGTTAACACTCTGCACAAAACTGTAATGAAGTAATCCTAATTTTCTTTGTTCACATTATAGAATACAATAATGATTGAAATGAAAAAAAATCTAAGAAACATTTTGAGATAAAAGAAAGTTAAGGATAAAAATATACGTATGTATGCACTTTTTTCCCTTAATTTCCAACTTAATTTGTCTATTTACACCTATAAATGAAAAAAGTATTTCACCAACAATAAAACTTTTAGTTCATTTCATTGCCCATATTACTAAAAAAAACAAATTGAAATTTCTATGCAAATACCTCTATAAGTTTTGGGGGTATCATGTTAACGGTAGCGAATTTTATGAAAATTAAAGTTTTGAGAAAATGGAAGTGAAAGAAAAATTTTAGCTGAAAAATAGGCGATCCTGGATGATAGGTCAGACCTTCCTATCCCTAGAAAAGATAAACCGTTTTGGGGAGAGAAAGGTCTGTACTATAAGAAATTAAAAGATTTTTTAAAATCGCCAATCTGGTTGATAACCATTGTTTTTAACGTAGTCGGATACTTTTAAGTTTTTTCACAACTGACCTTTTATTACTTTGGGACTCTACGCTAGAAATTTCCAACGTATGATAAACTTGCTGGTAGACAGTTCCGTTCTTAAAACCTTATATTTTACTTTTATATCAGAAAATAAAATCCGCTAATATCAGTCTACGTAATATGCGGCGACCTTAAAACACGTGTCATAAAACTCTGCCGTTTTATTAAAAAAAACTGGAAATTTGAAAGGAGTAAGATATTGCAATTTATAGCAGCAATTGTTGTTATCCGCTGCTTCCAAATGTAGAGAATAAAAGAAAAGTTTATCAGTAAACACAAGAGAGCGAGCGCGCACAAAAAACAGATTGAAGTTCTAATCAGTTAACAGTTATAAATAAGTTCCTCTGATGCGAATTTGTACATGTTCTATAGTTCCATTGAGAAGAAGAGAAACAATAAGACAGAGCGTTCCCGCAACACAGAATGGAGGTGGTGGGTCTAATGCCACTTGGTCATACCAAGCCCGAATGAGCGGAGCTCTTTCAAATAAAGGCAGAAGTGAGCACCTTTCGTTGTTAACGAGCACAGTTAAGGTGAGAGGACGACTTTGCTCGAACACACTCGACACAGTCCTTCTTAGGGGCGGTCGAACTCATTAATCCATTCGCAAGTCAGAATTTAGATCCCAATCAGAGACCGACTCATCCCTGATTCAGTTCTGCCAGAGGCATGTGAACTTGGAGGACTTTGCAGTCACGACCTATTGAGCGTGCACCAACTGCCGTTAGCCAACACGGCGCAACACGGAATAGTAACAAAAAGTTACAAAAAAAGACAACAGAATTTGATCAAAAAAAAGTTAGTAGATATTTAAATACTTCATCACTTGAAGAGAAACTTGCAGAGTGGTCTTGTTTGCAATTAGAACATTTTTGAAGGAGATACATTGTTTATCTAATCGTAGAAAAGTCTATAATTTGTCTCCATAATATGTATACTTTTTTGCACGAGGGAATGCTTTGCTCAATATCATTAATCCTATTACATTCGTGACATAACATAACGCCATCCTGTGCCCAAGGTGCCTTTAACTCTAATTTATCTAACCAATTGGATGTGCACAGAATGGAAAAAGGAAATAAAGATATAAAAAAATTAAAGAAAGAAGGAGACGACAAAGCATCCAGGTATCTTATATTCGTGACAGAGGGCATCGTTATGAAGGTTAAAACAATTCAACAATCCTGTTATACAAAATACTGGAATTACATACATAAATTAATACAAAATATAGTCATACAAGAAAACTAAATAGTGTATAAGCAAAAAATTGTGATAAAAAAGAAAGATCATGTATCATATAGAGAGTCAAAGAAAAGTATTTTGTATAACGTAGTACAAAAGTTAATAGTCATATTAGAATGGAACAGTTGGGTGTCAGATCACTTGGGGCTATCCAAAAGTAGCACCGGAAATACAAATCGTAAAGCGTTTGCCTCGAGTTCAGGTGATGAATGAAATTACAAAAACTGAAACTTCCTTTCAACTTGTGGAAAGAACTTTCTCTTTCAGTGCTCTGTTAAGAATAGACATCGCAATAAATTTCATGTGCTTACTTTTCCCATTGTTAAAAATAGAGTTTAAAAAATTTGCCATCTTTGTACCATAGCTTTAAAGAAGGATTTTCACTGCCGGCATTCTGGTTTAGGGGTAGCGAGTCTTCCTAGTATTCTGGGCATCCCTATTTCTGACATGTTTTTAGTCTGTGTTCTGTCTATGAGTAGTGTGAATGTGTCCCCCTGTAAAAAAGGGTTGTGCAAGTGAAAGTGAAGTATAAAGTAGCTAAGTCGTACTCTTGGCCCTAGTTGGGGCTATTGAAAAAACAAGGGAAGCTCATTTCGGCTAAAATCTCTGACCGTATCTGTCAGTGGGCTTGTAAAGTGCCATAAGTCACAACAACAGGATTTTCACACTCGTTTTTATGTCTTACTATCTACATAAATAAAAATGAATGTTTGATTGTATGTCTCTTATGCACCATCGCACCGTTCAACCGATTGTGATGAAACTTGGTCAGCTTATTCCTTAACCTAGGGATAGTTATAGGCATATCTAAAATTAAAAAAAAAATCGGATCTCAACCGCATCTGTTTGTATGGGATTAATATCTAAATAACTCGGCAAGGAGACACAATAGATTCAGTAGAAATGCTAAATTCATATTTTGCAGCTATTGTACGCAAATTCCATTCAGGTCATTCTCAGAGATAACAGCTTTATTACAGATTATGTGAGAAAATGTTGGGGGGAACGATCCTAGAAATTTAAAATTTTAATTAAAAAATTAATTAAATTTTAACGTTTTTGGTATTCACTTTCCAAAATATTAGTTGAAATAATTTTGCGCTATCTCAATTTTCAAAAAATTATCTTTTCATAGTATATATATATATATTCTGTGTTTAATCAGTTTTAAAAGAAAATATTTTAATCACATTTTCTAATATTAAACTTGAGAACGCTGAGCGAATGTTAAACGAATCACGAGATACAATAAAAGTTTCTTTCATTACCATTCTGAAAGAATACCAAGCTTTACAACTCTAAAAGAATACACAAATCTAATACATAAAAATGAGTATTTGTTTGTAGAGTTGAATAATTAAGATAGAATAAATACTATTTAGGCTTCTCCTTTATATATCCTTCAATTTCAATGAATGCCTTCATTGCCAGGGAGAAAATAAATGACATTCTTCCTATCATTCTTAATTAAATAAGACAATTACTTCAAATTCCAAACGATATTTCTTAAATTACCAGCGGGTGACCGAGCTCCGCTCGGAGAAAACAGGTATCGAAGCTAACTCGAAGATTTAAATTTTCAATTGTGATTTATCAAAACAATACATGCCATAAGAAAATTTGTGAAACCATTGGTGAAAAGATAACCGGTTAAAGTGCACCACTGTAAACTATTCTAAACAAAGTTAGAGTTTGGAAAGGGAACTATTCTATACAAAGGTAAAGTAAAGGTAAAGATTGAAGTGTGTTGAAGTTCAATATTTTTGACAAATTTATTTAGAAAAACCAAACATATATACATACATAAGAAACATATTATAAACCTATAACAGCATAAACATAAAACTTTATTAGTTCGTCATATTGACTATAGATGGCAGCACGTTACCGCTTGAAAATTTAAGTAGCCATTATGGCGAACTAATAAAGTTTGAAAATATCCTATCTGTAACTCCGAACTGCTCGACCGTAGCGCTTCAAAACCGGCGCCAATCGATTCCTCGTGGCCAAAAACCCCAAACCCCCAAGTTTACCGGAGTTTATTAATTCTGGGGCAATTTTCGACTTGGCAACCATTCCTCGTATTATAGTATTAGATTTTTTCTGCGGCAGCAACGCGCCGGGTTCCAGCTAGTATAAGGCTCGTTGCACAATCAGCGTTTTCCTCTGTCAGTATTTTGCCGAGACCACTCCTAGAAATCAAATGCTTACACGCACGGCGTTTAAATTCCGACTCCGTCGTAAGAGTCGGCATAATTTCATCAACAAATAAATTAATTTAACCGTATTATTTAAACTAAGAACTGTTTAAGGGTAATTCGAAATGAATAGAGTACAAATTCTATCATTATTATTTTGTCGTCGAATGAAGAGGAAAAGGGGGAAAAATTGACTTATTTCGATTTATTCAATGAATGGGAAAAGGATTTGGGATATTGCATCTGATTATCCGAAAGCGCTATTGACAGCAGGCGTCTGCACAGAGTCCGATAAAAGGCGGATGGACCAAATCTTTATTTTTTCGTCTAGTGTGTAAGCTCTAGTATAATTCAATACACTATTGTTATGTCGGCATCGGTGAAATAAGCGATCAGAAAAAAAAACGCTGTGTGTGCAACAAGCCTAAAATATATATAAATAATGTAAAAAAATAAGTAGGAATCGAATTAGAAAATTGTTTATGTATTACTTGTTTATCCATCCATTTAGCAGACCTTTTTGGAAATATATATAGAAAATAGGCACCCATAAAACTAAATAAAGCAGCATCAACTTTTAAATTACCTACTTCACCCCCCCTCCCACCCACCCTTCAGCGCATCCTGTCAGTGAACTTTCACCGAATCTCTCTTCGCCGCTACCGAAGTGGAAAAAATGAAGCACACAAAAACGAAGCCCAATTCGTCATGATACACATTTTTGTTTCAGTGACCTTTATTTGCAGCATTTGAAGGCACACGTGAAGCCCATGGGTTGACCTTACTCACGTGTGCGATCCACGAGGTTTGGGAACCGAAACACGTGAGTTTAAGTTCAATGGGAGGGTACGATCGGTTTTACTTTTTCTTTTTTGCCTGTAGGAATCTTCGAATAATTTGCATTCCTTTCAGTCAGAAGATATGACTACTACTTATTGTTGTTTTCATTCAAGGGCAGATGACTATCGCCATCATTGGTATCTTCCGGTGCTTTTTTTGGATAAATGTGCATCGAAAGTATTAAAAAAAAGGCACATTACTGCTTTGAAGGCCAATTTAAAATACCGTCAAAGAGTCACATGAGAGAGACGCCGAATGTTTTCGTTTCCCTAATCTTGGAAATAAAGAGGGAATTGTGTTGTTGAAGAATGCGAATGTTTTATTTATTTTATTGGCAATACTTTTTTCACTTTTCTATCTTCGTCCATTTTTGCTTGAGTTCTTTATGTGATAATGTTTATTCCCCTTTTGCATTCTATTTACTTTGCTGCAGTGGTTGTTGTGACCCATGGCACTTAAATTTTGAAGAGGGGTCGTATTTTGAGAGTCATTTAAGTAGGAATAGAATGGGACAAAATGTCCATTCAACCACATTTAGATCAGGGTCTAGGGTCACTGATTAAAAAGGAACTTTTAAATGAAAACAGTAAATTTATTTACAGCACTGAATAAAGAACAGACATTAAGAATTATGACAGGACAGGCTATTTACAATAGAAAAAAAACTATGACTTTTAGATGAAACCAAGGATGAAGCCTAATCAAGTGTTTCATGGCAAAACTATGTGCCCCCCGTTGCGTATTAAAGAATCATATTCGGAGCAAAATGACCCTCTCTGTTTCGGTTTGCCGAGTGAATGCGTAGCTCGCTTTTTTTCAAACTTCACATCACTCGTCTTAGACTTTGGATCAGCGGTATTTAGTGATATCCATGATGCCATCTATTACAACAAAATGAAACTAAATATGGAATAACTATGGCCGCTAATTAAATCTCTACATTTATGAAACGACCTGCTTCAGGTTCCGAGCATAGAAGATAGTTTGGGACTCACAATATCAGAATTGGCGTTCGCTAAGCGATGTATACGTCGAATTCAGGGAATAGGAGTTCACCCCTTAGAAAGCATTTGCGAATCGTCTTATACAGTGTTTTTGTTGTGACTTATGGCACTTTACAAGCCCGCTGGCAGAAAATTGTCAGCTATTTAAGCTTAGATTATCGTCCCTTGTTTTTTCAGTAGTACCTAGTAGGGCCAAGAGTACGACAAAAGTATTTCATGCTTCACATTCATTTGTATAACCCCTTCTTACAGGGGGGTAGAGCACATTCACACTACTCACAGATGGAACACAGGATAACAACCATGCCAGAACCGGCATACCCGGATCACGGGGAAGACATGCTACCTCTTTGCCAGGATGCCGGCTATGTCAGAGTAGAAACATCATGAGGGACTGGGCAGTTATCATTCATTCCATTTTCCTGACTTGCAGCACAGAAAGATAGTTACGCAATAATTATTAGTGTTAGAGAGGGAGGATAGATTTTTCGTAATCAGTTTTCAACTAAATTTTGATAAAAATCTATAATGCATATGATGTAAAGACAAGTTTCTGCTTTGCAACCAAGGGCGGCGGCAGAAGCTAACCAATGAGAGAGGGAGGGTGACTCCTGCAAGGGGGCAAGCGCAATTCCTCTAATTTGGATAAAAAATTGCTCGTAATAATGTCGTTGTTGTCACTTATGGCACTAAGCAAACCCGCTGACAGCTATCTAGCAGTGATTTAAGCCCAAATGAGCTTTCCTTGCTTCCTCAGTAGCTCAAATTAGGGCCAAGAATACGGCTTAGCTATTTCATGCAAAACATTCGTTTCTATAAACCCTTTTTACAAAGAGGAGGGCGCCTTCACACAACTCACAGATAGAACGCAGAATAACAACCATGCCCGAACCGGGACTTGAACTCGGGGCGTCCAGATCACATGAAAGATACCCTACCCTTATGCTATGACGACGATGCGGCAAGTCATAAAATAAAATACTTAATTAAAATTAAAACACTTTCAAATTTCAAAAACACTTTATTTAAAAACAAAGTAGTCAATAAGAATTTCGTGCGCCGGCGAACAACAAAATTGCTCTTTATTTGCGCAACTTCTGCTACGGTGGTTTTAATATGTCAGTAACTTGAAACGTATCTATTCATCAGACTCGGGAAGGTTAGAAACATAGAAATCCAACAAAATTCTAAACTCGATATTTTTATTGTAAAGTTTTCCCCTCTGTACACAAGAAAGTAAAACAGCTATTAAGTGTGGTCCCTCCGACCACACTTAATAGCATGCTCTCTTATAAAGATGTTATCATAGAGAACGGTTCTAGCGGACAATAATGTTACGAACCTATAATTTTGCTTCTTAGTACAAATAGTGTCTTCATAAGAAAGACTGATTTACAGTCATCTGTATTTGATGCTGCCAGATACCGCATCAGTGATCCCAGAGCTTGGCAACCATTTGGGGACTTTGGCGACAAAACTGATAATACCCGAAACTTCTAGAATTTTATCGATCCCTCCATTAGAAGCGAAGATACGTCCAGATACGCCATGATTGGCCTAAAAGCTTTTAGAGACATCTCCCGGGAACTATAAAAGGCCATCACTCTCAATTAGTGAGTAGTCCTGAACTGAGTCGTGGTGAATTGAACAAACAGCCTTATGTGAAGTAGTGCGTTAGCAGCTGAAGCGAGAAGAGAAGTGATGTTTGGGTTCGTAGCTGCGTAACATTACTATTAGACAAAAGTGATCATTTTTATCCAGTGGTTGTTACTGGCTTATTATTGTCACCACTCTTCCATCTATTTATAAATTCACGGCTACCTGCTTTTAACCCTATAATCTTCACCAGAGGCACTATCTCATCAATTAAGATCCATACGCAGTTGTTGAAAGCCTTCGAATTAGCATTCGCCAACGCCATCTGATTAAAGGTTCTTCCATCTAAAAATAAAGATTCTCTTCAACGAAACGATCAAAACCCAAGGCTGGTGCCAATTCTGTAATTGAAACATACAAAGAATAAATAAATGACACAGCGCTAAAAAACTCGCCAGGATGGTAACTTCACACTAAAGGTTAATATTGTTACAAACCTGTAATTTTACTTTCTAGCACGAATAATGTCTTTATAAGAAAGACTGATTTACAGTCCTCTGTATTGGTGCTATCGGATGTCGCATAAATGATCCCGGAGCTTGGCGACGAATTTGGAGATTTTGGCGTCAGTGTGGATAATGCTGATTATCCGAACTCCGAGTGGCCGCGGTGGTATGCATGTAAGGTCTCGGCTTCGGAACCGGAGGGTTTCAGGCTCGAGACCCGATTCCACCAAAGAACCGTCGTGTAAGGGGGCCTCTTGCACGTTAAATCTGTCAGTTCAAACGTCCTCCCACTTTTGTTGTGTGGTATGGAGAAGGTGTCGTCCTCATCATCTGACCGTGGTTCAGAATTACGAGGTATGTCCCAAAATAGCCTTAGTGTTGCTTTACAACCGGACGTTAAAATAACTAAACCGAATTCAGAGCTCATAACGCTGATTATGATTCTCTACGGACAAGTGACCAGTCAAAGTCATGACAGAAAAAAGGGGCATTCACCGCAAAGAAATATTTGGACATCTATCCTATAAAAGCGTTCGCAGTCATTCGACAAATCAGAGATACGAAACAAGCTCGATTTTTCTGATTCTTTTTAAGTCAAAGAAGTTCATTCGGAAGCATCTGCAATGTGTCTAAAATTGCTCTAATAAAGGATGAGATGTAAATTATTTATTTAAGGTATCCGACTGCGTTAAAACTCTACTTATCGACCCCATTGGCGATTTTTTTTTTTTGTTATTTCTTGTAGTTAAGACTTTTCTTTTACCAAAATAGTGTATTTTCTCTAGGAAAAGGAAGGTCTGCCCTCTCATCAAGAGGAACTTTATGCAAAATGCACTTTTCGGCTAAAATTTGTCTTCCTTTTTCTTAAAATTTTAATTTTCATAAAAATTCTCCACCGTAAAGTGATATCTCAAAAGATTAATAGAGGTATTTACATTAAAATTTCAGCGTGTGTTTTAAATAATAGGGGCAATGAAATAAACCAAATGTTTTACTGTCAGTGAAATAGTTTTTCATTTATTGGTAATTTTAGAAAAATTAAGTTTTTAATTTATGGAAAAAATATATACATATATTTTCCCCCATAACTTCTTTGCATCTCAAACGTTTTCTTAGATTTTAGTTCACTTCATTCATCCTCATATTCTATAACTTGTGTGCAAAGAGAAAGAGGATTTCTGTATTGCCATTTTGTGTAGAGTGTTCACCGTTCTGGTTAAATTTCATAAAAATTTACTAAAAGTTTTCCCATTTCTCAAAATATATTATATTTTCAGACAATTGTTTTTGTATTTATCGTATTTTGTATTATAATTAGCAATACATCTAAAAACCATTGTTTTAAATAGTTATTTAAAAATCCATTTTTTCCCCCTTCGAACGTAGTCGGATACCTTAATAGCAATGTTATGTGCAAGGGACCTTGGCCCCGCCTTGAATAATTCGTCTCAGTGACAACACGCATTAATCAGAAAGTCATGAAACGGAATTTCAGATATATCAGGTAATTTGATTTCTTTCCAAAGAACTGATCAATTCTGTCAGCAATTATATAGTATGAACAAATTAATCATACATGAACCTATGGAAGAATAACATTTTGATAGTTCTTGAACCTCCCTAAAAATTTCTCGCGCACTTTTAAATAAACTTGCCATGCCAGAGAACACCTGCATGGCATTGGAGTACAGTAATTACGAAATATTACCTTTTGTGGAGAAGTCAGTATCTTTATTAAATTTATCATTGGATAATTGGCGAGCGATTTGGCTATTAATTCTTATCATGATGTTAAGGGTATCCAAATATCGAATTTGTGCTTTCGGTTCGTATTTTTTTAATCCACTGAAATTCGACCAACTTTCGAATAAAGGTGAAATTGTGTATTAAATTGCATTTTTCTCAACCGTTTGGAACCAGCAGTTGAGATAGAAACTGCACTTGTAACTGCAAAATCACATACCTAATTAGATATATTTTAAGTCATTGTGTTTTTCATTTACCACACTTACATGTTTCTGAAAGTATAGACCGACAGACAGTCAACTCTTCGTTGGTCTTTGCTCAAAATTTGAAAGGTGTCTACTTTACAGATGTTAAATCCGTGTTCTGAATGTTATCTATTTATCTCTCTTCCTTTTGATATTATCTTTTTAGCTTATATTGGAACAGCTGGACAGACAGACTTTTTTTTACACAAAATTTAATAAAAATGTGCAAATGTGGTGTAACGAACTTTTATTAAATATCAACCGTTTAGCTCAAAGCTCTATGGAGTTATCTTTGTCTAAGACAAACAGATGAACATTTTTAAAAAATGTGTTTTTTGGAAATCAGGGGAATTTAAAATATAGAGATACATCAACATCCGGAGTTCTCATTTTTAGTTGATGATTGTACTTTCCCTACATTTCGAGAAAGAGAGTGGAAGAAAAATAACGAGAACAACATACGAGAAAGTAAAAATTATTATTTATTGTAAAGTTCAAAATAAATACTAATTCCACCACCGAAAGGTGAGCGTATGGTGTGTAAACAATGAACAGGCCTCTAACAGGAAAACCACTAAGACGTTTATTAACACGAAGACAGCATAAAGACGACAATTATTTGCACCCGAGATGAACACACAGCAACAACAGTAGCCCACAAGTAGTAACAAGGTCCCCAGCATACAAAGCGTCCAGACAGAATTCTGCAGGAAAGCGAATCCTCAGAGCTTGGATCTACGGCCTCTCCAGACGGCTGAAACACTCCCCTGTCTCTTCTCTCTTTAGCTGCTCACTACTTCTTCTAAGACTGATTGTTAAATTCACCTCGACTTAGTTCACGACTAGCTCGACTCAGCCTTTGCTTCACTATCCTTTCGGAAACTCATTGCTTGTCTTCGATTCCAACTATTACTACTGGTATCTTGAAATTGCCATCCTTTTATAGTTCCCAGGAGGTGGGGTAGAAGCTTCTAGATCAATCAGGCGTATGGAACCGGAGAGCAGCAACTTTATATCAAAAGAGACTCAGGTTCCCAACCTCAGTTCTAGACCAATCAGGCGTATCTCCGTTCCTAATGGACGGATCAATAAAATTCTCGAAGTTTCGAGCCTTTCCCTTTTATCGCCAAGTTTGTCGCCAAGCTCTGGGATGATTGACTGAGAGCATCCGGCAGCATCGAATACAGAGTACTGAAAATGATACTTTCCGGCGTTAGAATCAACTATACCGGGAAGCAGCATCTCAGATTCGTAATAACATATGTATAGTAATTTGCTTTCGCATTTGATTTATTCTTCATACGAAAGAATTTAACTGTGCAAAATTTTTAATTCCTTTTTGTTCGCTAAAAATCGTGCATCCTTTTTTTATTATTTATTTTCAGATTTTAAATTTGTAAGAAAAAAATCGCGACAGGAGAAACAACAGCAGAATTAATTACTCAAAAACTTCACTCGTACCGTTTCTAGAAGTGGAAAAAACCCTGTATTATTACTATACACTGTCGACGTATTCATCCTTTCACAATCTGTGGGACAAAGCGAATGTCACTTTCTCGACAATCAGTACTTACTTCTCTCTTTGAAGATAGACAAATCATTTTTCCTTATTCTTCCTCTGAATAATGAAAGCTTTAAAGGAATTACGATTGACTTTTTTTTTACTGATTCAGGTATCGCGAGCAAAAGAAAATGAATGATTATATAAATGTATCGAAAAAGGTTAAGGATATGCATACACAGAGTAATTCCGATTTTATGGTGCAGTCATTCAGTTTCTACTATTAGTTCACACTTTCCCTATATATATTTATAAATCTTGATCAAATTTTCAATCACAACTAAAATACTTGTTATTCCTCCATTCAAGTTCAAATACATTTTTAAAAACTTACAGTAAATGATATTCGATGTGAATACAGTTTTTTTTTCAAATATCAATTCATTCATTAAATTTAATTAATTTTCAATACTTTAAATAGAATTTTGGCAGTTTGTAATGAAAATCAAAATCAACTGGTGGTAGCTCAATCGGTAAAATGCGAGGATTTCAGAGTGTTTCTCATGAAGGGGAAGAAAGCGAGTCCAATTCTTGCAAAAATCATTTTTTTTTTCATGCTTAGTATTTTTTTGATAATTATTGAATAATACGTCACTAAAATAAATTTTTTCTTTCTTGGCCTAAGTAGGAATTGAATTTAAAATTTTTCCTTATATTACTTGTTTAGAAATAAGTTTTATAATGAAACTATAAGGAAAAGATCTTGCTCCAATTTATTTTTGATTTTGTCCTAATTTCGGAGAAACACGGCGATAACTTTATTACCATATTGCTCTACAATAACTAAAAATACATTATTTTATTTTAAAGTCATTATCTTAATATCTGTACTTTTTAAAAGATTCGTCCAATAATTATCCTTTTGTTAACAACAACGATGTTTATTTACAGGAAAACAGCACAGCACAAAGACGACAAATATGTACAGATGAGACGAACACACAGCAGTACACAAAAACAACAACAGTAGCTCTAAAGTAATAACAACGTCCACACCAGACAGGATTCAGCAGGATCCTCGAAGCTTCTCTCCACACTCTCTCCAGACGGCTGAAACACTCCTCTGTCTCTTCTCCCATTAGCTGTAGACTCACACAACCGGCTACGACTCATGACACGAAGCTGCCTCCTCTGTAGACAACAGGACTCACGGCTCAGTTCAGCACTCGCTGGTTCTCCGCTGTTGCTTCTCTATCCTCTCGCCTACGATTCCTGTTACACTTCAACTCTCCACGACTCACTTCACAACTACTTACAGCTTGAGAGTGTAGGCCTTTTATAGTTCCCGGGAGGCGGGAGTAGAAGCTTCTAGACCAATCAGGCGTATCTCGATTCCTAATGGACGGATCAACAAAATTCTCGAAGTTTCGAGGAGTATCTATTTTGTTACAAAGTCGCCGAATTCATCTCAGTCAGATTACCATCTTTTCCGCTCCCTGTCGAATTAGGGCGTTACTTTCGACAATAAAGAGGGCCTTAAAAACCAAACTGGGTGATTTTTGGCGGAACGGCATCGACAAATCGATCGAGAGGTGGGAGGAGGTTGTAAACAACAGAAGAGAATACGTAATCGATTCATCGATTATTATTACTAATGATTTTCTTTAAAAAAAAGTCTTTGATAAAACCGCTATGAACTTATTCCCCAACCCAATTGTTAATTCAGAAGATCAGAAACACTTTTTAAGTAATATTTTGACTTATATGATGACAATATTTTTGAGTTTGGTTCCTGTTTAATGAAATCACTCAAGCAGAAAGTAATAGGGAATTAAATAAGAGCTGCTTATAAAGTGAGAAATATTAGTTATTGAAAATTACAGAAACTAGAATCAGCTTTGGAAGTTTAAAGAAATATATACGGAATATATATGTGTTTCAATACTATATTCTCAATTGGCACATATGATTAAGGGCGTCATCTAGTGAGCATATTTAGAAATAAATATTGAAATTAATTAACATTGGGATTTTTGTGGGAGCAGATAATTGTTATCAAAAGAAGATTAAATTCACGATTTTTAAGATGAAAGAATAATGTTATTAAGTAACAAATAAAATAAAATAATTATTAATTATTTTTTAAAAATCTAAATGTATTTTCGAATTTCTCCATTTTCAGTTCAACAATCTGATTATATTAAATGGGGTGCCTACAATTTTTTTAAGCTAACAAACCCAAGCACTAAATTTAGAACACTAGTTAAACCATTGTTAAGTTTTCCAATTTTTAAATTTATAAAAAAATTAAATTATCGTCGAATTACTTCTGATTTTAAAAAATAAGGAATCATGAGAATTGCCCAAAATTGCTCTCTGTGATTTAAAGAACGATTTTGATGAATAAATAAATAAATATATATACATATATTAAATGCTAACAACAGTATCTAAACTCTGAAAAATAATTTTAAAAACTATATTCTCATCAAAATAATTTCAACTCTGTAAATGCATGTTTTCATTGATGTATAATAGATGGCAGCACCATTCAAATATTTTGCAACAGATTCTTCCAAAAATTGGAACAATATCGATTTGCGCATTTTATTGCGGTTAACATTGCACATTTTTGTATTAACTTTTTAATTATCAATCGATAATAAAACAGGTATCAAATTTATTGGAGAGTACACAAAAAATAGTTGAACAAATAAAATTCTTCGAAAATAAATCTTAATTATCAATTATTTATTTCTTTGTTTTTAAATTGCAGCGTTTTATTGTTTTTGAAAGAAAAACACATAGAGAAAACAGATTTCAGACAAGAACATCAAAAACACAAAGAACAAAAAATGTAATCAATGCATCTTAAAAATATTAAAAAATTTATTAGAAAGTAAACGCTGTATACAGTTACAAAAAATTCATTAAAATATTGGAAAAAATATAAAAGATTTCATTATTGAACTATAAGAAATTAAAATAAATTAATAGATTTTTTAATATATTTATTTATTTTAATAAATATAAGTTTAAAGTTGAACGCAAACTACTACAAAAACTCCAAAAATCACTCCAGGAAAGAATACCAATTTGACCATGGTCATTTTAATAACACAAAAGCATAAAAAAGATTTAAGAATTTAAATTAAAATATTTTTTTAAAAAAACGGAAAGTATTTAAAAACTGAATGTGTCCGATTATAAAAGTTTTAAAAACACATGAGGAATTTATAACTGTATAGTTTGCTTACTTTCGAAAAGTCAAAAGTTTTCAAATTTAAGATGAATGTAAAAAAAAAAAAAACTCTTTTAATAAAAATGTAGGGTTTTTTCCCCCTTTTTTTCGAATCATTCTTTCTTCTAATTTCGGTATCCGTAGAACACGTTCTATTTATTACTAACCGCCCTTTGACAACAAGCCGGTTCTTCAGTCTTAATGCTTTTTAAAATTTTCTATTAAATATTTTATTCATCATGTCTTTTAATAGTTTCTTTATCAAAATGGTTGATAAAGTATAATAACTGAATTAAATTTTCATAATTATTTTATTAAGTCATAAAATTATAAAGGCCTTCAGCCGTAACTTAATATGTATATCTTAATATGTTTTTATCAGAATTTATGCTTTAAATTAAAGTGAAAATGATTAATCTGCAATTAATATAAGAAAATTTTTTTACTAAAACGATATATATATATATAAGTCGCTGGATAACCTTATAAGCATTCAAGATAATCTTTCTTAATTTATGAAATGTACGAAGAAGTTTTCAACAAAATTTTTCCAGGTTTATCTTGATCAGATTTATTAATTAACAATGTTTAATTTCAAATGCATCAAACACTAAAAAAATAAACAGAATCTTTATAATAATCGGTCCAAACCATGTTATCAACCATCAGAACACAATGCTCATGATGAATCTTCAACTCCAATTATGGTAATGTAAATGCATGAATTTTCTACTGCAGTTTGGGAAACGCTACGCAGATTAGAAATGTTTAATTTCCTTTATTCTGTTTCATTTTAATGCAAAAGTGGTTCAGAATGAATCCGAATGATTGGTTATAACAACGTTTGATTTTAGATGCATCAAAAGCTAAGAAAATAAACAAAATCGTTTGAAATAATCGACCTAAAATATTTTAAGCCTAACATCATTAATGTGGGGGAAAAAAATTACCCATTTGGCTGTCGGAAATTCAAATTTTTTTTGGCGGGGTTAGTTTTTGCTTAATAATTAAAATTATAATTACAAATTCAAAAAAGTAACTCCATGTGTACATTCCCGACCTCCAATGTACGTATGTGCCAAATTTGGTAGCTTTTTGAAATTTTTTATCGTCATATTTAAATGAAAATTAAACATTCTAATGCACTGCACTGTAATTATTTAAACCTGAGTTCATATAGTATGCTTCTTCTTCTTGTACACAACCGACGACCCCGCCACCACTGAACGTAGTAGTATTGTAAGTATTTGTTGTGGTCGACTGCTCAAATAGTATGCTAATTTTAAAATGATGCTACGCATAATGATTTTTCTGAGGGTATATATTTGATGTTTTGAATTTGAAGATTATCTCATGACAATACGTATTCAATTTTCCATTAAAAATCAATTACATTAGGAAATACACACTTTTCTGCTATTTTCTATTGAAAATAAATCATTCGCTTCCCATGTCCTAAACTTTCCATTAAATTTTAAATTTCATTACTCAAAAAATCTCCTTGTGGTGGAATGAAAATTATTATGATCCTTTCCGAGGGAGCAAGTGGACCTATGTTTTCGAGAACTTTCTTAAGGTATCCGAATACGTTAAAAACACTGGTTATCGACTTTTAAAAAATTGTTATTTCTTGTAGTTCAGACTTTCCTCTTTCCAAAAAAGCTCATATTTTCAAAGAAAAGGGAAGGACTAACCTAACATCCAGGGTCACAGATATTTCAACTAAAATTTCTCTTTAACTTCCATTTCCTCAAACTTAATGTTCATAAAAATTCTCCACCGTTAATATGATATCTTAAAAACTAACAGAGGAATTTACACAAAAACATCAATGTTTTAATGTTATATTGTACAATGTTTTATCCTATATTATTTAAAACATAAATGTTTTAAATAATATGGGCAATGAAACGAACCAAAAGTTTTATTGTTGGTGAAATACCTTTTCATTTAGAGGAGTTTTTAGAAAAATTAAGTTGCGAATTTATGGAAAAAATGGATATATATGAATATTTTTACTCATCACTTCTTTGCATTTGAAATGTTTTCTTAGATGTTGGTTCATTTCGTTCATCATTATATTCTATAACGTGCACAGAGAAAAATATTATTGCTGCATCACAATTTTTTGTAGAATGTTAACCGTTTTGGTTAAATTTCATTAAAATTTGCTACGCATTTTCTTATTTCTTAAAATATATTATATTTTCGAGCAATTATTTTTGTATTTATAGTATTTATGATAGACAATACAACTAACATCATTAATAATTTTTTAAAAATCCAATTTTTCAAAAATTGTCCTTCCAACGTTGTCGGATACCTTAAATGATTTTAGTAGAACACAAATATTGTACAATATTGTATGAAATTGATCAATATTCGCAATATTGTTTAATATTGTGGAATATCGTTTAATATCACATAATATTGTACAATATAGTGCAACAGACTGTGCTATCTGGGGATCACATTTCATTGAAAACAAACAGAAAACAATAAAAGGCAAGACAACAACGCAGAACAGCATATCATTGGATTATTTTCAATCGCAATGCACTATGGGTATGGGATGCGTAATTAATCAAGCATCGCCATTTATTATGCAAAAGAGAAGACTGAGTAATTCACTTGTTAAATCCTTTATTTACAATCGAAATTTCGGTAACTATCTTGGTCGAGATCATCCCTCAAAAATTATAGTCATTGAATCTTAAAACCACAAAATATCACATTTTAAGAAAATCTAAATAGAAAAAAGAAAAGAAATCGCATCTTAAATTTAAAAATTGGGACAGTTCTTTTTAAAAACAACGAAAACAATGAAAAATGTAAAGTTCATCACATAATTTGTTAGTAAATCTATAAAATTTATATAATAAAAACTGTTGCCAATCATGAAAATATACAAGGCGATTAAAAAAGAAATGTGGACAAAACGACATGATAGATCCGTCATACAACAAGGATTAAAATTCGTAAAAGAATAGGAATAGAAAGTTGAAAACATCTGTAGAGGGCGCTAGAACCACGAGAGGGCGTTGAGATATAAACACGAGCTGAGCAAACGGATATTGTCTTCAAATTAGTACATAAAAATAACCCTATTCTGTAGTCTCAGGAAGTCAAATATCTGGGAGTAATTTTAGACTGAAAATTAAATAGGTGGAAATAGTTTCTTTAAGTTTGGGACAAGTTCCTTGTCCAGTAGCGTAAATTCCCCCCCCTAGTTGGGCGGAACTCGAAATTGTGTATGGACATGAAAATGCTTATTTTCACAGACTATTTGCCTCCACTACCGACATACGCATGCTCTGAATGCGGTTATGCAGCAAAACTAAAGCATTCTACAACAGCTTCACAATCAAGCCTTAAGATCAATATGTAAGCTAGGTGATTCATGAGGGCTACTAACATCAGCAATGCACTAAAGCTTAATACCTTCAATGAAACAATTAAAAACACTCAATTTTTAACAACATGAGCAATAATGATAACGAAGCAATAACCCACATCAATAAATATTCCCCCAATATTAAAATCAAAAGGCCAAGAAATGTACTCCTACTTCTATAATCAAAGTCAACCGCTTCTCAGTGTTATCATGTCTCGCCAACGCCCAACACCATTAACAAGAAACCCCATTCGTAAATTGCAAACAAGAGCCCATCCAAAATCAGTAAAACTTTCTACACTCTCTCGGGCTTTCCACAGAATCAAGGATTGGTTCCACCCCCTCACCATCCCCGACCGAAAGACTGATCACTATTGGCTGACGAACAACTCTCCCGCTCATACAGCCAGCCCATTGGCCCCGGACCAGAGACAAGACCGAATTCACAGCCCGTTACCATCACAGCTCAGGGCACCACCACAGCCAGGACTATATGCAAAAGAACCATGGAGATAGCCTTGCTCCGCAAGGCGGGTGCTCCGGATAAATCTCAGTTCCTCAACGGATACTATCTTCGTTTGAGTCATGGATGCGTTGAGCTTAATATGGTTAACAACTCGCATCGCAAAATGACAGACATGCATTGAATTTACTGCATGGCCAACTGCAATAGATGCGAAGCCTTGCGAATGTATCGCAAGATATATACTGGCAGAAAGGTGCTTAGCTTCTCATTCTTTTTCAGTCAGCTGCTGCTCATTTCTGTTCAGACGTCAGAGCACATCTGCAGGTTACTTTTCCACTAGCCGCAACGATCAGGCTTCTTATCGTAGGGCAGCATGATGCGTTCGATATACACCTGGTGTCTTTGAGAAGGTACGCTGTCCCATGCAACGTATATATCAGGCGTATTTCAATGCTTCTGGTAAAAACTTTGAGCATGTCCCGTAGGTTCAGCATTTGACGTGCGTCAGTCGCATGTGAGTGAGTAATTATCCATGAAACGATCCGAAATGGTTTCATTTCTTCTGTTTGTATTATGTATTATTATGGACGCCCTGTAGTGGCTCAGGATCACAGTTGCGGCCCTCTGTTCTTGTGCGTTTAGCTTAGTTTAGTTATATTAACGTCACTTTGTAAAGCAACTCTAGGGCTATTCCCCAGTAGCATACAAATATTATACAATATTGAATGACATTGATTAATATTCACAATATTGCTTAACATCATATAATATCGTACAATGTTTGAGATATAGTGCAACAGATCGTGTTACCTAGATCTTGGGACGGACCTCGTCTTTTTGAACCACGGTCAGTTGACGAGGACGACACCTGACCTGACACCCCCCCCCCTCTCCACGCCAGCGGGAGGACGCTTGGCCCGACGTATTTAACTTGCACCAGGCCCACTTACACGGCGTTCTTCGATAGGATCGTGTTTCGAACCTGAAATCCTCCGGCTCCAAAGCCAAGACTCTACCACCAGGACACCGTGGTCCCTGTTCCTGTGCGATTTTCGATCCTTGTTGTATGACTGATCTGTCTTGTAATTGAAATAAACCCTTGTTTCTCAAGGATATGGTAAACTCAGCAAAATAGATGGATAGATATCAGAATATAGTTACTATTCATCGTATTTAGGGGAAAATGAGACCTTATGGTTCCAAAAAGGGTAAAACTAACTTATTGTTCATATTTTAATCTCTTAGTTCATCTTATTAAGATTCTATTTTTAGTTTGGAATGATATTTTAATGAAAAGGGTTCTTTCGTTGATATAACATCGAGAAGAACCAAAAAATAAGACTGAATTTTTTTGTTTATAATTTTGCTGAGTTCCATATTTGTTTAAGGTATCTGACTACATTAAAATCACTGGTTCTCTGCCACATTGGAATTTTTTTTGTTTTGTTATTTCTTGTAGTTCAGACTTTCCTCTTTCCAAAACATTTTATCTTTTCTAGGAAAAGGAAAGTCTGGCCTATCATCCAGAGAAATTTTAAGCAAAACATATTTTTCAGCTAAAATTTTTCTTTCTTCAGTTTTCTCAAAACTTTAAATTTCATAAAAATTCTCCACTTTTAACATATCTCAAAAACTAATAAAGGTATTTCATAAAATTTTCAGCGTGTGTTTTAAATAATAAGGGCAATGAAATGAACCTAAAGTTTTATTGCTGGTGAAATACGTTTTCATTTATAGGTGTTTTAGAAGTTAGAAATTTATGTATATATACACGTATATTTTTACCCCTAACTTCTTTTCATCTCAATCTTATCTCATGTCGTCTACATTTTGATTCATTTCATTTATTATTGTATTCTATGTGTACAAAGAAAATTAGGATTATTGTGTTACCATTTTGTGCAGAGTTTTATCCGATTTGGTCGAATTTCATTAAATTTTACTACAAATTTTCCTATTTCTCAAAATTTATTATATTTTCAAATAATTTTGTTGTATTTGTAGTATAATTGACAATACATCTAAAAACTATAGTTTTAAATAATTTTTTAAAAATCCAATTTTTTAAAATTTTCCCTTCGAAAGTAGTCGGATATCTTAATTAACACTTCATAATACCAAAGTACGAAACCTAACATGAAAGAACATTTCCTATTATTTGAATTAAAACATATATTTAACCTATTTTTTAAAAATATTTGTTATAAATTTGAATGTATTATTTCTATGAAAAGACTACAAATAGTTTATCTTACAAATTAAATGAAGGGCCGCGGTGGCCTGGTGGTAAGGTCTCGGCTTCGGAACCGGAGGGTTTCTGGTTCGAGACTCGATTCCACCGAAGATCCGTCGTGTGAGGGGGTCTCTTGCACGTTAAATCTGTCAGGCCAAAGTCCTCCCGCTGGTGTGGTGTGGTGTGGAGAGGGGGGTGCCACTTCAGTTGTCGTCCTCGTCATCTGACCGTGGTTCAAAATTACGAGGTCCGTCCCAAAATAGCCCTCGTGTTGCTTTAAACGGGACGTTAATATAACTAAACTAAACTAAACTACAAATTAAATTAAAACTAAATCTTCATCTTTAATTGACGAATCTCTTTTAGTTTTTGAATAATCTTTTAAGATCCCTAGATATTCATTTCTGAAACGGTTTCTCAAATCTTGACGCAATTTCAGTCTGTATGCATATCTTTTATTCAATCTTTTAGAATCAATTATATCCAAATCTGGAACACCGATTTCTCTCATTTCTTGAAGAAACATAGAAGGTGTAAGCGGTGACAATTCATCAGGATCTTCTGAGAGGTATGTCAAGGAGCGGAAATTAATTAAACTCTCTGCGTCGCATAACATAGTGGCTAATTCTTCTTCAGTCAAACTAGCTATCCCTAGAACTTTTCTCAGAATATTCTTCAATAATACTATCAGTCTTTCCCAGAAGCCTTCCCACCAGGGGGCAGCTGGGGGATTGAATGTCCAGGAAATCCTTTTTTCCAAAGCAAAGGCCGAGATCTTTTCCCAGTCAATATTCTTTAGAAGATTGGCTGTGCCATCAAGATTCTTTCCATTGTCTGAATAGACAGTGGAAGGGCGTCCTCTTCTCGCAATAAATCGGCGAAATGCCAGAATAAAACAGTCTGTAAACAACGATGACACCAGCTCTAAGTGTACAGTTCGATAAACAGCACAGGTGGCAAGTACTATCTAGCATTTCTTTTCACTCTTTAGAAATAGTGATCCACATAGGTGATTTCAAATACAGCAGCATCTCTGACTCTATCTTCTGGAAGAGGAATTCTTACGGTTTCTAATGGACGAGCTGAAAAATTTCTGCACTTAATGCACTTCCTTATCACTCCTCGCACTGTCTTTCTGTTCTTAAATATCCAAAAGGATTCTCTGAGGCAGGACATCAATGTCTGAACACCTGCATGCTCTAATTCGATGTGTTTGCTCTTTATTAATTTTTCAACCATCTGATTCTTATGAGACAGCAATACTGGGAATCTAAATGTCTCTAAATCTTTTCCAGATACAATTCTAGTTTCAGTTCGTAATAGACCTTCACTATCTTTCACAGTTCGCAAGTTCAACTTCTCTTCCACAGAAAAAGGTTCTCTCTGTATTTCCTTAAAGATAAATTTCTCTGATGTTTTAATTTCTTCTATATCCAACTTTCCTGTTTTCCTATTATTAGGATTTTCTTTCATATTTTTACAAAATGGAATTACATGAGCCATGATTCGAACGGTTTTGTTAAAAGAAGATATTTAATGAAAGAATTCAAATCTGTTAAGGTTTAAAGTAGTAGCTGAAAGAATAGTCCGTTTTCTTTCTGACATGACTACTGCCATATAGGGTGTTATTTCATTAGCTGGTCATTCTTTGAGTGGTCATCTTAATCAGTTGGGTCCCTTCCATCAATGGGATTCCAATAAATCTCTAGGATTGCATCCCTTCGAGGGTAAACCAGCTGGGTTAAAATTTCCTTGAATATGACGCCAAGATTCTGGATCTGTCAATTTTCGAATTTCATTGACTCTGTTTGCTATAAACGTAGCGCAGTTATCTTGTTTTTTAATCAAGTATAAAGCATTCATTGAGTCTGTATAGAAGAAAGTGGGCATGTTTTTTATGTTAAGCTATTTAACAGTGTATCGAGTCTGGCTCCAGTGGTACATGCAAGGATCTCTAATCTAGGAACTGTAATCGAATTTATGGGAGCTACCCTTGACCTAGCCTGCAATAACTGACAGTTAACAATATCCTCACAAATGTTTCTAATATAAATTGAAGCTGCATGAGCTGACTTACTAGCATCTACGAAGACATGTAGAGTAGCGCTCTCATTTAATTCAGGTAGTTTCCTAGGAATTTCTTTATATAGTAAAAGCTCCTTATTCAGGCTTCCTTCATTCGCGTTTTCACTATTCGCGGATTTAAAAAAAAAATGCCACCCAATTTCTGTATTCGCGGTTAAAAATTTTTTGAAACGCGGATCTGATAAGTACATACATAATAATAAAAGGGTTCCAATAGGTATCCAACACACTATCCTTTGTAAATGCAGTCAAATGGACTAATCAAAAAAAGTAAAATAGATTTTATTACAACTTTGTCTAAAGTATGTTGTTAAATGAAAACTGCAATCATAGCCGAAGTCGCGAATGGAATAGTTCGAACAAATAGAATCAAATGACATTCAGGAATTGCTTGAATCGCAAGATGAAGATCTGACTGAAACCGACTTGGAGGAAATGCTAAATTCACAGTCCATTGAAGAAGAGGCTTCCACAAGCACTGCAAACGTGACATTCAATTTGAAAAATCTTAGTAAAGGTTTAAGAATGGCAAATGAGCTTAGCGATTTCTTAATGAACATTGATCCGTCTATGGAATGAAGTCTTATTTTTAAGAGGCAAATTGCTAATGCGACTGCTGCGCATCAGTCTGAAGCTTTTAAAAGCTGCCAAGTAAGAGAAAATGACAAAATTCTTCAAACCATTGCCTAAGCCTTAAGATAATTAATCAAAAAGTTCAAAAACTTCAATTAAATTGATTTTCTTATATATTTATTTATTTTTTAAATTTTGTCACCTAGGAACGTATCCCCTATAATCCCATATAAATTACCATTCCATATTCTCGGTTTCTGTATTCGCGGCATATTTATGGAACATATACCCAGCGAATAAAGAGCTTTTACTATATTTTAAGTACTTTAAATTATTAGCCCATTTTTGAAATTTTCTTCCCAAAATATCCGGAAGCTCTGCTTCCAAATTAATTTTCTGCCTCCAACAATCCTGCAAGATTAATTTTGGAACAAGGGTGACGGGGCACGTAAAACCAACGGGGTCAAAAATTTGGCTCAACTTTGACAATACGTTTTGTTTACTAAGTACGCATTAGGTTTGCTCTTTTCTCTCAAAGGATAGGGTATCATTGTCATTTAAGTCCCAAAACTGAAACGATTACCTTATATTCAGCCTCTGACAAGTTCAATATTGAATGTTCATCATTATTACACGGTCGGCTATATTTCCATCTCCTTAAATCAAACTGAGCAGAAGCCATCAATTTTTTAGATACCGAAATAAATGAGTTTAACTCGTCAACGGAGTTCACACTCGTTACACAATTATCTGCGTATATATATTCTTTTAGTTTTAAAGCTATTTCTCTTTGTTCCTTCTCTAAATGGTAACTAATTGTTGCGGCTGGTAAAAAAGGGCGTTTACCCCAAAACCAGCAAGGCAGTGCGAATGTACAATAGGTTTTCTTGGATCGCCTTCCTCCCACCATAAGAACCTGAGAATTTTTTTTATCTGAAGGAGAAAGTTTTATTTGTAAAAACGCTCGTTGGATATCCGAAATCACTCCATATTTTCCCTGCCGAAATCTATTTAGCAACTTGGGAATCAACTCCAAATAATTTGGCCCCTTTTCTGTATAATCATTCAAGGACTGAGTTTTTTTCTTTGGCTGACGCATCGAATACTGGGCGGATTTTAATGGTGTAGTTTTCCAAAAAAACGGGTCGATGCGGCAAAAAATTGCCTTTGTCCTGAATCAGTTCCTCTGGTTCAACAGATTCAATTATTTTTTTCGGATACTAACTCCTTGAATCTATTTTCATATTCTTGGAAACAGTTTCTTTTTCGTAGCGCTTTTATGCAAGACTTTAACCGTCTTTCTTTTTCGTAGCGCTTTTATGCAAGACTTTAACCGCCTTTCTTTTTCGTAGCGCTTTAATGCAAGACTTTAACCGCCTTTCTTTTTCGTAGCGTTTTTATGCAAGACTTTAACCGCCTTTCTACGAGTTTTCTATCATCCGATAATTCAGGATGAACCTCCAACCACGGGATGGACACCTGATATCTGCCCTCTTCATCTCTTTTTAATGAACGAATAAAATGGTTTTTAACCGTTTCTTCGATTTCCGACCTCGTCTGAGAAATACTCGGTTCCCTGATTCCCAGTGAGTCAAGTGACCATAGATCACATATTTTCACATCACTAACATGAATCGATATCCATCCAAAATATGTATTCATTGCAACTAGTCCACTCGACAACCTTTTGACTTCCACGGTAAAAAATTTCCCCACATAGTCTGCACCTATCAATCCGTTGATTTCATTAACGTTGCTATCGAACAAACAGAAGTTTTCATTTACAATTAAATCACTAGGAAAAATTCCACAACTGTTGCTTTCTTGTATAAGTTTTCTATTTTCCAATTCTGGATTCGGCGCACAAATAGTTTTTTGTTCCATTACATTATCGAAACTACTCTCTACATGACTCAGATTAAGAACATATTTTTTATGCTTTTCTTTTTTCTCTAACTCCCCAAATGGCCATGCACAACAATTTCCTGTCCTATATCTTTTAATTTACGCGCAGCCAATTCTGAAATATAGCAGCAAGAACTACTCGTGTCAATTATTATTCTAATTAAATGTTTCTGTGTAGATCCCATAATGCTTACAATAAGCGTTTGTAACATAACTCTTTCTCTATTAGAAGTATTGCTTGCACTATCAGTTTTTTTTTTTTGTTTTTTGTTTTTTGTTTCCGATCAATTTTCTCTTGAAGTGTTCCTTTTACACATTATAGCTACGTGTCTGCCGAAACATAAATCACATTTAATATTAGCCCTGCAAGCCCAAGAAAGATGTCTTTTTTTTTTTTTTAATCACTTAAACATCTAATACAAGAGCCAGATCGCTTACAAATTTCTATCTTCTCCTCCAAACTTAATTTATTATTCGTACAGGAAAAAGTACTCTGCCTATTGGATTTACAAAATAAACAAATCTGGTCGTATTCACTTTTCATACTATGAGCAGACTCATTAATCAATGCTGAAGTGGTTGAGAGGCGCCTGTAGTCTAGATAATTCACTCTAGTGGATGGTTTCGGTTCCGAAACAGGATTAAGAAAGTTCGATCTCGAGCCATGAGTTGTGAAGGTAAGAACTCTAATAATTCATCAATTTCGCAATCAGAAGTATCATTTTTTCCCTTTATTATATTCTAAAAGTAGGTCACGCGGCAACAATTTTGTTAAAATAGGAATCGAAATACTTGAGTAAATATCCTTTGTCACAGATAAACTTTTTAAACTTCTAATATTTTTTGTACGTGATTAAAAAGGTTACGGAAATTTTTCACATCATTATAGAGTTATTTAAAGGACTTGTTTGAAGCATAGAGCTGGGATACTGATAGAGGGAGTGCAACCCTACTTTCGTGTAGGACAAGATAAAATCACGTGACTGTGGGACAGAATTTGTGTTAGCTGTAACCACATTCTCCGTTCCCCATTATATTTCAATGACAGATTTTTTCCCGCTTTTAACTGTTGGAATTTAAAACTTATTGAAGCCATGTTTACCTATTGCTGTGCAATTGGATGCAAAGAAAAAGCTTCTAAGGATAGTCCTTTATCATTTCATAGGTATTTACAGTAAACATATTCTGTTTATATCCATTTTAAGTCAATTTAAAATTTCCTAACATCGATCACTCAGTGATTTTGGTGTTATAACTCAATAATATTTCATAGTTTGGCTTAGTTATTGTATTGAATTTATTTAACATGTTACTAAGCTTCGTTTAAACTGATGTAACTGCGTTATATTTTGTTACTTGCTTTATTTTAATCTCGAATGTGTTGCATGCGCTTGGCTACAAGCTTGGCAAGATTTTTTCTCGCCAATACAAGTGTTTACATAAAGATTATTGACCGATTAGTAATTGTGTGTTTATTTTAATGCAAATAAAGTTCTTTAAAATTTCTAATATGTTGTTTCTTTTTAACCTCAATTATTGTATTATATAGTGAACAATATTAAATCCAATCCAAATTTTGCAAAACAATTTTTTATGGCATATTTACTTTATATAACAATTTTCCTTAATAATGCTTTATTAATAAAAGCGTACAATAAAATCTCAATATTTAATTACAAATATAAATTAATAATTAAAATATTTGTAATTTTTATAATTTTTTTTGTTATTGTTTTTGTAATTTTAATAAGCACTAGTTTAACTGTTAATATTCATTTTGTAAAAATTTTTCAATATTTATAATTTATATTGCAAATAAGAATAAAAACATTTTTTAAACAATTTTTGGGTCGATCCTATTTTAGCCCACCTCTGACGCCAATTTAAAAACTCGCCAAATTATCAGCGATAATGATTTTAAAATAGTAACCCTGACAACATCTGCAGGGAAATGCGGCAACCCTACGGAACCTCATTGGTTTATTTAAATTCCGTTAGAAAACTATTTAATCTTATTGGTACTTTCGATTACTTTCAAATACTTTCGATTTGGAGTGATTTTGAAATATTGGCGAGATTTTAAAAAAGTCGCGAGAGGTGGGCTAAAATAGGATTTTACCCAATTTTTTTTTAAAAAAAAGCTTACGTCACTTTAATAATTTGTTTTTAAAATGCTATTTTTTATCTGTTTGAGAGAATGATAGAAAGCATTTGAGCATCTAATGTAAAATCTTGAAATGTTTTTAGGCAAAGAAAAGAAATAGAATGTTTATTTAAAGAAGAAAAATAATAACTTTTAATTATTGCACAAAAACAAAGTAAAAAATCTAAATATAATTTAACTCGAATACTTGTGTAATATATATAATATAAACTGTATAGGAAATGAAATAGGATTTATTTTTATAGGATTTCCGGTTGGTTTAACCGGAAATGAAAACCGACTGGACCCATTGCCGGGAAGCAAAATGTTGCGCTGCAGTTTTTGAGTATGCCAACATTTGCGATATGGCGCCCAAAAGGTGTTCTTACTCCCAGATTTTTCTAAAGTCACATGACTCATGTTGGGTACACTTTTTGAGACAGGAAACAAGCTACTAGCTCCCTCCATTTATATATCAGCTCTATGGTTTGAAGTAATTTTTCAACGTGTACATTGATAAAAATATTTTTATCTCCAAATCTTCGTTTCAAAATATCAATTGAGAGGTCATAATGTTCCGCTGTCCATTCTAATCAATCGATTAAGCTAAAAGCAGAACCTCCCAAAAATAATCTTAAATAGTTAAATTTCTCAATTTTCCTCAAATTTTCATTCTCATGAATGGCAGATCTTAACGGATTCCAAAAATTTAACCCTTCACTTACTTCACCAAAGAATTTCGGGATAGTTAATTTTGGCAATTTTATGCATTCTTTTTGAGTTTCGTTCTGTTCACATTGGAATCTTGCCAATAATTATTAGATTCGGATTCTTTATATAATTTCCGAATTAATCTCATTGTTTTGAATCGCGTTTTTGTTATTTTTTCTTTATACTCTTTCGAATTCTTCTATTTCGTCAAATTTAATCAGACTTCCAATTTGTGAATTAATTGCATTTAATTCCTTGCCTCTTTCTTTTAAAAGTTCGATTAATTTTTCCAGCTCTTAGACTTTCACATCTGGTTTTAAAATGTTATTTTCGATTTTAGTTATTTAATTTGTGACTGCACCTCATAAACAACCACGTTTACGTTTTAATCTATTAAGTTCTTCCGAAATTTTCAATTTATTTCTATTATAGTAATCATGCAGATTGAACTATCAATATGTCTGAGAGTCAGTGTTTATACTTTCATTTTCAATCATACAAAATATCTTAAGTTTACTCTTTTGCACATATGAAACAAAATATTTGTAAATACTTATTAATTTTTAGTGGCGGTATCTCTTCGGGTACCAGATATCCTTTTATCAGCAAAAATGAAGAAAAAATTCAAATGAGGTAATCAGCTTTACCTTATTTACCTATTCACAGGACTGTCACTATAGTTGAGTAATAACTTTACTTTCACACAAATAATCCATAACCTTGGGAGACGAAACATTTGTTTTTATGTCACCCACTCAAAACATTTAGAATAAAAAATAAATTTTTTCAAAATTAAGTTTAGATTTCACCCGGAGACTATCTATTGATGCTTTCACTAGCAGGTCTCGGTATCAACTGAGGTGAGGTGGCGTTGCTATCGGATTCCTAAGTTCCAAGATGGAAGGAGTTTGTGACATTATCCATTACTTTAACCTTTATATGATTTAGCTAAAATTTTAATTCAATAATCAAGATTAATATTGATTTAAAAATGATTTTTCCCCATTTTGGCCATTCTTTAACTGCAAGATTTAAATAATATGAATTTGCTATCTAATATCTTGGTAGAATAAATTTCTATCATTGCTCATTATTCTGATATATTTTCCTAAATAACTAATTTAATTATAACAAATAATTATTTTGTATTGAAATTTTCCACTTAGAATGAAAATTTGTAAATCTAAATTTTCCCATTTTGGTTCAAAACTTTTCCATGAATTGGATTTTCAGTTAAACAATACAAGCCCGCCAAAATTTATTTTAACTTTAATTTGCAGTCTAATGCTACAGTTTCAAGCACTGCAAAAATTATATAAAATTAAAATTCAAAGTTATTAAGTACGATTGGAGTAAAAGAAAATAGCAATTTTTATCAGAGTGCTTTCTTAATACTCAAGTTTCTATTTACATTCTAAGTTCTTATTTAGGGAGTTAAAATTTTTTCAAGTACACATTTTAAATTTGATATGAACAGTTCAATTTAAAATATGAAGATAATACCATATCATAATTATTAAATGCTATAGTATTTAATTACGACTGCTTCTCTGTGATAAAGAAAATGCTCATGCATAAAAAAACAAGGCTAGTAAAACAAAGTTATTTATTAAACACAATAATGTACAATTTTGGGAACACAAGACAGGCATAAACAAAAAGTACGAATTGAAGGAAAATATCTACCCTTGTAAACACAGAGAACGACCTATTAATACAAATGCTTCACTAACTCTATACACCAAAAACGTTCCATCTAAACATGTAGCTAACATTCATTTAAATACAGAAGAGTCCATTCACTGGTAAGGAGAAGGCCTGGTATGATCTTTTTTATGCCCGAAAACTCCTTTGCGCTTGTGTTTGCCAGTCTTCTTTTTGGCAGCTCCAGAATGCTCGGGACTAGAAAGAAAAGTTGAGAGAATGTTAAAAAACAAGTTAAACATTTCACAACACTCCTTTATGTTAACATTTTCCCCATACCAGAGTGCAATTATAAAATCATAATATAATATTCATATAACAGGAAATGAATAGTATATTCTTTTTCTGTATAGTATATTCTTTTATTACTACCACCCCATGTTCGAATATATTCAAACATGGGGTATTAGTGGTAAAAGAATAAAGACAAATAATTAAGGAAATAATAAAGATAAAATCACAATCAAAAAAAAAAAAACCCTTTGGAAATCAATTTAAAACTATATAATAATATATACCTTTAATTATTTAATAGATATTTTCATTTCAGCTGTTATTATAAATTGATGTACTCGAGTATTAAAAATAACTAATCATGAAAATCAATTCAAAAAATTAACTTGCAGGTGAAGAGAATATGGTCAGGATATTAATATGTTCTAAATTGCTCACATATTTTTGATGACGAAATTAGTAAATTTAGCCATATCTTAAAATCAGAGAAAGCAGAATATTTAAAGTCAAAAACTGCTTTCGAATACAATGTTAAAATACATATCAGGGCTCAAACAGGTATGACCAGTATAAACTAACAAATTTTTAATGTTTTTTTCAGGAACTTCCCAAGTTTTTTAATGTAGGAGTCATCATCCCTTTATGGAGAGGGCAAAAAACCATTTATTAACAAAAGTGATAAGGTATTAGAATAAATCTAAGAATTTTGTGATTAACGAAAAAGAGAAGTCTTCATTAACTATTACTAGCACAATTCTCAGAATTTTTTTGAAAATTGTATTATTTCTTAAAAAGTCATTAAATTTCTTATATTCAATCATGCACATTTGTTATAAATTACTCAATTATTAACACTACATCATGCTGTATCAAAAACTCCCAACCTCCAAATCGACATCAATTTCTTCAGATTTTTTGTTTTACAGAGTTAATGGATCTAATCTGCAACAAATAAGATGCAATATTTCCCTATAGCCTAACAGATTTTTTTTAAAGCTATTTCGCCTTCAGTGAACTTATGTGCAAATATTTCCAATATATCATTATAAAAATTAAAAAGTTCAAAATTGATGTATTTTCAGACATTACATCTAACGTTTTCAGGTTTGGCATGTCATTCCTTTTTTAGATACCAAGTCCAAAGTCTTTTAAACTGGCATGCAGTCTAGTATGTTTTCCTCTTTTGGCGTAAGTGCCTATTTTCCCATATAACTTAGGCCTGTTATCTTCTTACAAAGCAAACACAACAAACTAATTTTGATGAATTTTCAAATCTATCCAAGCAAAATCAGAATTGATTTTTATATTCAACCAATTCTTATTAAAGATTTTCAGCAACTCATTGATTAAAAAAATTCTATAGTCTACTTTGAATAAGCTCAATTTCTCAAATAATGAACAAATTATTCAATAACCTCAGGTATGGTCAACTAACCACTGGCCTGTGCACACAGATTGAATATTACAACCAATTCTGTCAGAGAAATATATTTGTTCTTTTACACCCACAATTCAGGAATCTTGCGTAAAATCTATTTGTTTCATAAATCAAAATGGTTTAAACAGAAAAAAAAAAAAAAAAAAAGAGTAAAAAGAACAGAGCTTTCTTATTAAACAATTACAAATAATATATTTATCTTTTGGAACACCGTGACTATGATCTTTAATTCTTGCAATCTTTGCATTTTTTGGGGGGGGGGGGGAAGGGCATTGGGTACTTTCCATGTTTATGAAAATTTCCAAATATCCCTGCATTATTTCCCAGTGCAAGGCAATTCTGAATGATAAATTCAGAAAACTGTGTATGGACGAAATTATACGAAATGGATTAAAACCTAACTCTGAGCAGGCTTGTTCAAAGTTAATGATGACTATTAGAAAAAATCAATTAAAGGCAAAAGAAACTAGAAAATCAAAGTAAGAAATTAATTCAAAGCAAATCTTTAAGATAAAAAAAATTTATTAAGCTAACCATTTCTTGGAAATAATGCACTCTTACTAGAATAAATATTTAAATATTAATCAAGGTTACTAGATAACAATATATAAATTACAGAATCCCACTGGAATGACACCCCCTCCTCATTCGATGGATAAAGAAAAACACCCTCCCCTTAAAATGGTTATCAACATAAATTTTTTTTTTTTTTAATTATAATTTCAACAGACAAAATATATTGTTGAGCATGAATATAATCAATCTGAGGAAAAAAGCAATTTATACACATATATAAGTCAATGAAGCAAAGGTATAAAATAAAACTAGAGGTATTTAGGATAAGAACTAGTTTATACAAAATTCAGTCTTCTAGTTTTTTTTAATTAAAAAGTGTTTATAGTTCATTTCTGTAGTCCTGGATTATCTGACGATTCTACCTCCTATAAGGGGTGAGAATTGGAAGAATGAGCATATTTTTAGAATTCATCATCCTTTGATCTTGATTTCCAACCCATTACATAACTTTTCATTCATATCCCACCTCTCAAGTATGATATTCTTGGACTGCACTATTTTATTTTATCTTAAAATTGCATATTGATCAAGTGACAAAATATTTTTAAACTTAAATTTAAAAACATTAATCTTTCATTTATTCATTTTAATATACAAAATTTTTATAATAAATAAAAATTACAGTATATATATATATTTTTTTTTTTACACGAGTTACCATCTTTTTCCAACAATATTATGAGGTATCGCACAGTTTTCACACCTTCTAAAAGTTGGATTATACACTAAGTTCAACTTATTGTTAAATGCAAACATCTCTTCTAACTTTTTTGTCAATTCTATTTTGACTAAACATTCTGGTACATGCAGAAAAGCAAGGAAGATTTGTTTTTAATACAAGAAAGGACAGTACAAGACAATAAAAAATACTTTGCTTTTTGATTACTAAAATTAAAACCTACCTTGATGTGCCATCTGTAATAGCAAGCATTTCAGGTTGGCTGTGAGTTCTTTTGGGGTGATGATAATCCTCATATCCAACCATATTTCGCATGGGCCGCCTACCATTGAATGCCTGTGCTCTATCCTGCCACTCTTTATCAAAATGATCCACTTCATCTACAAAGGAAAACAGTATACTTATGCAACCAAAATGAATTAAAATTAAATACAAGTAAAAAAGATTAAATCCTCAAACAAGAGAAATAATTCATTCAAAAAGAAAACATTCATTTTCAAAAATTAATGTTTTGCTAATTTTGACCCTATTTAGCCTAAATAACTATTCATAATTTATAGTCAACAAATAAGAGGCACTTGCGTGTTTGATATAAAGCATTTAACATCTTTTTTAATACTACATTATATTAAAACTGAAGCAAAAACAAAGCACACATATGCAGTAAAGCATTTTATACATTTTTTTTTAAACATTGCAAAAATAAATAAATAAAATAACATGTAAACATTAAAAAAGGAAAATAATTTTAATATTGCAATTCTCTACAGTAGAAAATTTTAAGTACTGAATCAAATATATTTATTGAATATTTTGAAATAAGAACATCAGTTCATGAGGATGATTACATCGTCTAAAGGAATGTCAAATCGTAATGTTGCGAAGGAAATCATTACTAGCAAAGCAAGTAACACTATAAATTTAAAAAATAACAATGAAATTAAGTTTAAATGCCATCAATATTTAAAAATTTCAACAACCTTTTACAGAATAAGCTTAAGATATATTTTTTTATTCATTCCATTCAATTAAATCACATCTTGTAATACTAATATAACCAATTATGATGACATCAAAGACAGCGCCAGCTGACGTCTTAAGACACAATTCAAATGTGGCAATGGTATGTACTGCATAGCTTGTTCTTTCTCTAAGGTATATCTTATAAATATTCTAAAATTATGCATGCAAGTTGTCTGTATGTAACATAACCTGTGAATAAATAACTGTTACTCTAATTCAGACTTTTTACATAAACTTTTAATAGCCCCACAATCTTTATTTCGATTCAATAAAATATATTTCAGAAAATTTTATAAAATCTTTTTTTTTAAATCAAGGTTTTTCATTAAGAAATACACTTGACTAAGAGAATTTTATTGACTTTATATTAAAATGTCATTTAGTAAGAATTTTATTCTACTTGTAAATACATATTTCCCTTGTAAAATATAAATCAAGATCACATATTTTTACATTTAAAGTAATTATGGCTTCATCATAAAGTAATTAGTTAATACCATTTATTCTGTAAAAGGTATCATAAAGTAATTAGTTAATACCATTTATTCTGTAAAGGGTATTTTATATGAAACAGAAATAGCTTTTTTGAACTTCATGAATTTTAGAACACATTTTAAGAGGAAAGGAAAGGATAAAATTTGTAATACATGAAAAATTTATAAATTACAAAATAAATTCAATTACTAAATTTAGAAAATTTAAAGCTTTACTGTAATTATTTAGTCACTTTCACAAAGCCCTAAAATCCATGAAGTCTAAATCTTCATTTATACAGCAGGACGATTAAAAGAAATAAAAAATAAGAATTTTATTAACAACTAAAAATTATAAATTTAAAAACATCTATAACTATCACGATACATTAAGTATTTCTACACTTTTCTTTCCTCATTAAATATTTTACACTATTTCCCCTCATAAATTCTAAATCAAATATCTTTTTGACAAATAGTAGAATCCAACAAATCAATATTTTCTCCCACAGGGTCATTTGTAAAAGAAAGTAAAATATAAATAACTAATTTTGTTAAGACAAGGTCTTCACATCTTACTTTGAATATTTCAACCCAAAAATTCATGGTATTAATATTCTCGGGACACATTTAAAGCAAATGAATTATCTAATACCTTGATTTCATAGCAAATAACTTTTCAACAAGTTAAATTTAAATTAACTATTAATTTCATCAAAGAAATAAGACTTTATAATGTAAAGCAGAATTCAAATTGTTTAACTTGATAAAGAAAGGATTAACTATATAAATAATTTCTGTATGGTATCTGTTTGATACATACCTTTTTGAGAACTCATTAAGATTTGTTTTACAGTTTAACAAGATTTCCATTTCAATAAATTTAGCTTTCATTGATCCAAATGCATTCAATAAATATTATCAAGAATATTCTCTAAACTGTACATAAATGTTTGAAAATTTACCTTAATAATAGCTAAATAGCCAGAAAATAAATTTTAATAACTAACTAGTTGTCAAGTTTTAGGCATCACTGCCAATAATAATAATAAACGAATTTTTTTAAAGATAAATTTAATCATCATTTTTAGAAATTACAACTGAAACTGCCTGAAATCTCAGAGCGTAAATTGTTGTTAGAAAAAAACCAATTCAGCAATTACAATAAAATTTTAAGTTTAACCAAAAAAATTCTTAAAAATTAATTTTTTTTGTTGAAATTCTAGTTTTTGAGAAGTTAAAAAAATATAGAGCACTATCATCCTCGATTTAAGACTAGAAATTGAACTTCTATCGGAAGCCTTTATTACACAATACTGCGTGTTACTCTAAAGTAGTGAGGAAGGAAGAATTCAACACATACCATCTTCCAAATTAATGTACTCTTCATTTTCTTCTTCATCACCTGTGTAGCGATTCTTTTTCTTTTCTATCACATGGCCTTTTTCATTCAGATGGTGACCAATAGCCATCTTTTGTAGGCCTGTTCTGCTGTCTTGAACCGAATGAATGGTTTCTTTCACCTTCATAAAAATTAAATCTGCATCAGTATTTGCTAATTCAGTATAAATGAACAAAATTAAATATCCTTAACAAAGTAAATAGTTTCCCTTACAAACTTAACCAAAATTCATCAAGATTTTTACAATTATAACAATATATTTAAAGGCAAGATCTTCAAAATATGCTTACTATGCATTATTTTAATGCAAATTTTTTTTTTTACCAGATTGAAATTTTAATGGCAGAAATTTAATGATAGTATATTTTCCAACAATTTTTAAAAACTATTTATACATAATTTTTTAATGGATTTTATTGCTATAATAAAATAGCTTTCAATATCTCAAATGTTTCACTGTTCAAAAAACAGTATAATTTTCACTTATTGATGAAAGAAAGATTTTTGAATCATTAAATGAAATTACATTAAACACCAGTATGTAATTTGAAATATTTTACTATATGATCAATTTTAATGACATTACAGTATCGTCTAATTAAGCTCCATTAAAATAATATATACAATAATAGAACAAGGCTATTACAAAAATATGAAATTTAATGCCTGCAATAATGTAATGTGGATGGAAACATGAACTACAAGTTAAGCATGAGAAATTTATAGTGGATTTAGAAACATTCGTGATAAAAAACACAAGGAGATAATTATTAATGAAAATCTTACCCCTCCAGGTGCAGTCTTAGTGGAGGAAGAAGCTTGATAGACTTGTGGCCGTCCTGATTCATCTGTTGTATAGGTCATAACAGATGAGGATGTGAAACTGTGACAGTTGGGATCACCACTCATGTGGTTCTATAAAGAAAATACAAAGATTTAAAATGTAAAGGAATAGCTTAAAAAACATAGCATTGTATATAAGCACATACTTAGAATTGCATAATGAGGAAAATTAAGGGGGGAGGGGACAGGGATTAAAAATAAAATAAGAGCTATTTTCTTAAACTTTTCATAATTAAATAACTTTAAATTTCATAACTAAGTTAGGCTGCAAAATTCAAACATTTAATATGATACACAGGTGTAATTCAACACATTAATGGCTGTATAAAATTTTAAATTAGATAATATAAATAACATTTTTCTCAAATAGAAGTTTTAAAAGCAAAGTTGAAAAAAAAAATTTAATACTCTAAGAATATTTGTATCAATGTATAATTTTTCACTAGTTTTATTTGTTCTATAAAAGCCTTAGGAAGGTTTAAATTCAGGATTAATTCAAAAATTTTATTTACACATGATAAAGTTATGGAAGATTTAATGTTATTTCACTACAGTTAAATATATTATTAACTACAAAATGTCTACAAACAAGATTTACCAATACAACTAATTAGGCGTGCTAATAAGTCAGTATTAGTTTTAAGATCATAAGTTTCTTGGTATAATCTTGGAAGTTAAAATTTGTTTCTAGACAATTTAACAAGTTTCTAAACAGATTGATTCTTTTTACAATATGTTAAGTTTCTTAACTTAAAAAAAAAGAAGTGCCTAATATTAATTTTGTAAAATTGTCATTAAAATGAAGCACATCAGTACTCAATATAAATATTTATATTAAGATTAACCTATGTATCCAGGTATATTGTATGACATCACAACCTCAATATATTGAAAAATTTACAGATCATATCAATTTATATTTACTCAATTCAATATTGTATTATAAAGAACAATACTGTTTAGCTAAAAAGTACAAAGAAAATATTCTAAAACTAAACATTAAAAAAATTACATTAAAGTGAACTTCATATACGGAAAGGTTAATTTATTAATAGCAAAATAGAATTCATGAAAAAAGAAGTTTCAATTTTTACAATCAAGATTTTTAAAAATCTATATTAAATGTATCACTGCTTACAAAGTTGGCAAACATGTCATCCATATTAGGAAACAAGCTGCCTCCAAAACCAAATGGCATCAGCATATTGCCATGAGTCCTATTGTCACGATTATCAATAGCTGCTCTTCGATTTCCTCCAAAGAGGCCAAAAGGCGACATCATGTTGTCCATCATTGCCTCCATTCTACGCATACTTTCCATTGGACCACTGAAATGCATATTACAAAATATATTAGAAACTCTTTACAACAGACATTGAGTTACAAATTTAATAATTTCAAAAATTTGCAAATTACAGCACTATTTATTTTTAAAAAAAAATTAATTCCATATACAGCTTCTGTAATGAATTTTAAGTGTTTCTATTCAAAATTACAAGGGTTTCAATTCCCGTCAAATAATAAAAAAAATTAAAGGTTCATTCGCGGAAAAACAAGAAATTCTGTTGCAGATGTTTCATTCAATTGTTCAATTTATTAATGTAAATATACATAATCTGCATCTGCTTAAACTTTAATAATAGTGATTTATAAAATCAGAAACAAACATTCGCCAGTAATACTCGACAACATCCACAACGGCCTACGACCATTGATTTACTTCCGCATTCAACCCCCTCAAAACATAAATAACAACATCAAGAGTAAATTCAAAATATATAAATCATTGCAAATCACATTGAAATCTCCCAAATAAATTAAATACTTAAATTACTGTTTTTAATATGCTTCAAAAGGTAATTTTCAAATATGACAGATTAAACGCTAATTATATTTCGTTGGTGTTGGAGACTATAGCAATACAGATGAATAGCAAAATCATAAGTAAAAACAAATCAACAATTCTACAGTCAGTTTTTGATTATCATATGCTAAAATTTTCAGTAATCTTCAAAGAAAAAAAAATTATCACTAAAAAGTTTAAAATTTTAACTATCCAAACCAACTGAATCTGACCATAATATACTCACTTGAAGAAAGGATCGTCGTTCATAAGCGAAAACATATTGAGAATTAATATTCAATAAAGCGTTCGAATTTTAAATTTGCAATCCGTTAACGATAAAAGTAGATTATATGGAATAATATTCACAAGATAAGACAAAACACAGAAAATTCGAAAGTTAACTCTGAAGTTTCCAGAATAACTATGACGATTTTAGAATTCAGAATGGCTAGTCAAATGCCAGGTGAAGACTTGCGCAAATGCTAGAAATTTCTGTGCCAATGATTTTCTTCAGTGACGTCATACGTTAATGTTTCATTGCACCAAAATTAAATTTATTTTTACAAAGTAATGACATATGTAGGCTTTTTTCATCTTCAAAGTATTTTCAAATATTGTATTAATAATTGGAAATATTTTTGTGAAAGAAATACATTTTGATAAAGTAATTCTTTCCCTGTCACCTACTTGATTCTCATTAGAGTTAGTTTACTATTCTATAATCAATTTCCAAAAAATTTGAATCTTTTTTTAAAAAGAAATAGTTTAGAGCTTGATGAAGCTGATAAAAATTATTATTATAGATGTACTTAAATTCCTTAAAATTTTAATTTACAACTTAAAATAAGTTAGTTTCCTAATGAATTCATGCACAGAATTTTTAATTATAATCTGTTTAAATAACAAATGATTATTATTGCATATTATTATATGCGAAATCGAAAAGTAATTTTACTATTTTTACTCTCATGCTTTCGCCGCCATTTCTTTTTTTTTTTTCGTTCTTTTTTTCTTTTCTTTTAGTTGATCTACTAAACTACACTTCACATTTTATGACATCATATATTTTGTTTTGAATTCAAATGTGATTTCCAGTTCTATTTTATTTTTAAGTGATTAACATTCATCCGCTAATTTTGAAATGAACTATTGAAATTGTTTAATTAATATAAAACATTTAATTTTAAATATTTCTAATAATAGTTGATTTTTTTCTTTGAAAACCTTAATTTAGAACAACTGAAGTTCGGTTTTATAATTTGAAAGTTAGAAGAATAATGAAAGGTAAGAGATGCATGTCTTTTGCGATCGTTTTTTTTGGAAAAGCGCGTGATTAAATTTGCATTTTTTTTAATGTGTCAACAGATTATTTTTTAGATTGAAAAATGCAAATGAACGTGCTGTTTAGTTATCTCACAGTTTGATAGTTTTATCGAGAATAAAAAAAAGAGAATGTGGATTATTCTTTTATTTTCACATTAAAAATAATATTAGTAATTGTAATAGTATTACATATTTGTTATACCTGCCGACTGAAACGCAGCGAAATCAAAATAAGATTAGATTGAGGCCTTGAATTGAAAATTATTTTTTTTTTTTTTCTAATTCGAAAATTCTTTCCAAATTTCCGAAAAGAAACCTTATATTTCACTTCGAAGTTTGGAACAGTAAATTAAATTTTTAATTGTAGTATATAGTCGCACCAGAAAACTTATTTGTATTTTGGAGAAAAAAAAAAGATAATGAATTATAATTAATGTCATAAAATATTTATAAAACTGAGTTTTTGAAATAAAAATATGTTTGATAATTTTGAATGTAAATGTTTGACAGATTGTTACACTTTATTTTAATATTTTATGTTGGAAATAAAAAGCTTTAGACTTTTATAATAACAGAAACATATATTTTCACTATTTTTTTTCGTCATATTATTACATGAATCATTAATTCTATAACAGATTATTCTAGAAAGTAATTCTTTGGATTTTTTTTTGTTTAGTAATTATTTTGTAAGTATCGCCCTGTTGTTGCTGATAGGTAGTTATTAGCATAGCTGTTTTTAATCATTAAAAAAATTTATCTGATATTCTAAATGAGCTGCTTCGTTTCATGATTGAGCTTACTTGTCCTTTTTGGATATTACTTAACAAAACACAGTCGAACAATATTTTCTAATAAACTGGTTGAAATAAGGGCCATTCCTTGTCAAATGATTCAGGAATGGGGAAAAAAAGTAAGGTCTTTCTGGTAAGATTTCGGTCTCTGAATCTGAGGACTTCAACTTTGAGACGCGATTCCATCTGAAGCTCAATCATGCAAGAAGGTCTGGTGCATGTTAAATTTGTTGGGACCAAACATCCTCTTGCTAATGTGGTGTGGAAGTTTAGAGGGGGGATACCAGCTTAGGCCTTGTCCTCCTCATCTGACCGCTGTTCAAAATTATAAAGTTTAGACTAAAATAGCCTTACTGTTGCTTTAAAATATGATGTTAATTAACAAAATTAAGAAAAATAAGTAATTTGTTTCATGCTGATTTTATTATCACATTTTTTGTGTGTGTATGTAGATTTCTGCATGGAATCTATGCACACATATTTGCACTCATAAAATAATGATTTAGATTTTTTCTTTTCTCAAAAACTATGGAGACTTATTTTTCTAATTTTGTAATCTTTATTTATTGATTTGCTAAATTAATTTCAAAGTTGGGCTGTTCACTGTAAAATCCTGGCTGAGTGTTTCATAATTGGCAGCCCAAATATGTTCAGCTTCATTGTTCTGTGAGCATGTAGACATGCAGTGTAGTGCTGTAATTAGATTATGGAAAAAAGAAATAATAATAATAAGCCTTTTATGCAAGAAAACAATTGGCATTTATAAAAAGATTGCTGTTAAAATTTAGAAGAAATTTGGTATAAAGTTTTGATTTAAGTGTATTATCGTGAAAAACTTTGATAAACACACACACACACACAAAAAAAAAAAGGTTTTAAAATCAATCAAATGTTTCTATAACTGAGAAAATTCCCCAGGTCTCCAGAGTTAAATAAAATCTCGGGGAAAAGAAAAAAAAACTTAAACTTTAAAATATGAGAAATTGGGTAAAGAGCCATCATTGGAATGGCAATGTATAACTGACATGAAAGAACAAAAATCATTACTATTGTTGATGTACAAACTGAGCAATCACTTGATAAAAGACTGCAGGAAGGAAAAGTTTTTGAAAAAGTTGCGAATCAGTAAGTTTCAACTGGAAATGCTCATTTTTAAGACCGAGATGAAAGGAAAATAATAATAATAATAGTAATAAATTTGTAATATTATGTGCATTATCATTGATAAAGGTACTTGTATATATTCCTGAATAAAGTTAAAGCATTTTTTAAAGAGAAAGTTTAAAATATGCCACCATCCATGTTAATATTACTTCAAAAATACAACTATCAAAAAAATTACTGGACATTTTCAAACATTTATAGACAGAAATGAAATTTGAAAAGAGAGACTAAAAATATATATACAAATGAATTTGCATGAACAAACAGTGTGGAGACTTTGGTGGTCAGGAAGAAAAGAATTTTAATTAAGGTAATGATGAAAGATAGTCATTTCTATAGCCAGGATAAAATTAAAGATAATCTATTCTTCAAGACATGTATTTTGAACAGTTTTTATTACTTACAGAATTAACATAGAATATCAAAGCTATCTTAGTCAATTTCATTAACATGAACTATTGTAATTTCTTGTGATGACACAATTCTGAATACTGAGCATAGCAGAGGCATTGATAAGAAGATTGCCATATTCATGCAGTTGGTAGTTTAGTGACTTTATAGAATTTCCTTTAATACATTTTATAAAACATTTGAGTGAACTGGTCTTCAATTATAATTATTTATGTCGGATATTAAGAAAATATAAGCATTTATCATTTAACGAGATATTCCTACTGCTTTTATAAATATTTTCTGCTATTGGAAAGAAATTTATTTTAATATCAACCAAAATTCTAATTGGGTATTTCTATAGTTGTTATTTTAGCTGATTGGTCACTAAATCTGAGGAAAGGAAACCTTAAAAAATTATCACTTACTTGATGGATCATAACTACAATCAATCATATTAACTTGACATAAACTTAAGAAAGCCATCTGAAGATTTTAAAGAGATTGCTAGGCTCAATAAAATTACGAAACCTCAAAGTATTGCCATAGGTCTAGTTTATTTGCAGTAGATTGTAGGGGTTGCCATACCACTGGGGGAGCAGTACAAACTGGGAAGACATATGGAATTTAAAATTGTGTTTAAAATCTGAGAAAATGCAGGGAAATTTAAGTTTTGTATTTATTTTTTTCCTCTTCGCAAAATGCTGACCTCTGAAGAATAAAAGATTGTAGTCAGAGTTTTCGGAAACAAAACACAGTTCTGTAAAGTAGAAACTTGGCCATTTTCTCACCCCTCCCCCCTTTTTTTCCCTCTGTTTAGATAAATCTAGTTTCACTTTGTGAGACAGTTGTTCTTTTTTCTTTGTTGGGATATGCGACATTCAATGTTCAGACATAGTATAAATTAGAGAATATTTTTAAATTAATGAGCTTCTCAAAATCTGTATTATATACAAATTGGACAGATAAAAAAAAAATCAATCCTGATTTTGCTGAATGGGTTCGAGAATTCCATAAAGTCAATTTATTGTGGGTACTTTTCCATTACATGAGTGCAAGATGTTGCCAATGTAAACCAAGTGAAGCGAATGGCGAAACAAATGTTGCCAAGTGTAAATACGTGAAATTTGATATCATTTTTTAGCGACTTTTTTCAATTTTTCACTTTTTCTGTCTAATGATTATGTGGCAACTTTTTGGTGATTTTCTCATTGCACCCTCTATAATGGTAAAGAAACTTGTTGGGTACTGTTCACTTTTTAAGATGATAATAAGCTAATAATATGTGAAATCAGACATTTACTAGTCATACCAAAAGATGAAAACATATAAAACTGCATACCAGTTAAAAAGAATCATCATTAATGCTGGACTTAGTATCAAGAGGAATGTCATGTCAACTACAAAAACAGATTTTATGTCTGTAAGTGCATTGGTTTTCAGCTTTTTAGTTTAAGAACAATAATTTAAAGCTGAATTTTTATTTTCATTAAAACTTGTTAAATCATGTTCGACTTTTAATTCATTCAATAATTTAAGTAAATATTTTCACATAAGTTCACTGAAAGTGAAATAACTAAAGAAAAGTGCATTAGGTCCATTAACTCCATGAAATTAACTGCTGCAAATTCTGCAGAACTTGCAGAAATTGATGCTCAAATACTTGAATTGGCAAAAATGGATAAATAATAATTTTAAAAAATCTTATTTTTTAATATTTATTAATTATTTGTTAATGAAGATGAGATTTGCATATGCTTATATTTTAGCCTATCTAAAGAATTCAGATGCAAATCTGGAAGTTTTGAAAATATTGAAACTAAATGCTGTAGAGCATTAATTAATCATTTTTGGCATAAATTTATAATTTCTGATGTGAATGGGCAACTGCATTTTCTACATCATTGCTAATCTGTAATTAGTTATGTATTAATTTGCACATTATTTATGAAATTAAAAAAAAATCATATCATCTTAGTCTATGAAGTTATCTATCTGCTTCAAATGAAAAACTAATTTTATGAGCTTTGGTAAAAACTTGTAACTATGACTAAACTATGTATTTTTCTTCCTTGCTTTTACTAACAACATCTGTATTTTCACCATTCTTCTCTGTCTTCAAAAGAATGAGGCTTCCCTCCAACAATTTTAAAATAGGAATATTTACATATAATTTCAATTTTTTCTGAAGACTTATTTGCATGTATTTTTTCAAATTAATTATTAAATGGATTTGGTAATTTGTTATTCAGTTTGAAAATAAAATTTGAAACTAACCATTTTTGATAGTATGTTTTGTCTTTAGAATCAATGTGCAATTTGGTATAAAATAAAACTTTTTTTTTTCTTTCTTTCTAAATCTTGAGATAATATTGAGTGCAAAGCTGCTGAATGATGGAATTCTTTTTTTTCCATCTCTTTATCAACTCCTCAGTTGTTAAAGATTTTCTCCATCAACTAAGCCTTTTTAATTTGCTTTTTTATCAACTTAAATTTTTTTGACATTTTAAATGCATCTTGGATTTGCATATCTTCCTTTGACTACTGGCTCCAGTGTTGTTTTTCCACCACAGGAATGTCAGGTACGGCTTGGATTCCTTTCTGCCTTTTGTAGTTTTTTACCTTTTAAAGGCCATTGTTTTCTCTGATATCTGTTAAGGAAACAAATACATTTTATCTGCATTGTATCATCAAGGTGGTCGATTTGTTTTCACTTTTTTTTCATCGAATCCAAATTTAGAATAATTACTGACAACTAATTTTTCAATCTCGTGACATTCAAAAAAGGAAAAACTATCCATTGCTATCTTTAGAAATGTAGTTGATTTTGCAATCAAAAAGCAAGATAAAATCATGACTTTTGAATGTAAAATTGCAAAGTCATGTTATCTTGCTTTTTCAGAAATCAATGCTACCATTCTAAAGAGATGAAATTATTGTTTAAGGCATTTGCATTAAAAAGTAAAATTACTTTGGATATTCAAAAATTTATGACTAATTCAGAATTCAACAGGAACTGAAGGAATTTTTCTCATATAATACAGTGATTGTTTGTTTTTATAATATATTTTATTTTCGTTAAAAGTTTATTTTTAAAAACCAATGGATATCCAATTCATTAATAATCTTTGAAAAATTCTCAAGATAGAAAATTTAGTTTACTTAAATATTAAGTTGGCATAGCATAAAATAAATTAGAGAGGGAAAGATGTAAATATTTACATTTAAGCATTATTAATAAACAATGTACTCAATAATTTAATGAATTTTAGCTGCATTTAAAACTTTTTTAATCAAGAATTGTATGCCTATATTTGTTTATTTATTACAGTTGACAGTTACATTGAAGAAGTTGAAAAATGTATCCAGGCATTCAAAGTTCAGTTACAAGAGCAACAAAAAGAACTACAGGAAGATGAAGGAAAAGTTCTAAATTTATTAAGTGCTTTTTATAAAAAAGTAATTATGTATTTTTAAAATATTTTCTGTTAAAAAGCAGTTCCATGTTTAATTTTTGGAAAATTGTAATTCTGTATTTTGAGTTAAAAAATATAATAAAGAAATCTAAATCTTAACATTTTTAACTATATAAATTTTTATTAATTTTTAGAGCAGTCTTTTTTAATTAAAAATATCAAGTCTTGACACCTTTCTTTCTATTTGATACTTCTTGTTCAAATATTTTTTGCATTTTATTGTGTGTTGAGTAATAGGTTTTAATCATCATTTTTATTTATCATTTAATATTCTTTTTCTCTAATCATTTTATTTAACTTTTAATACTTTTTATGTGCATTATAAAAATTTCTGTTCTTGCTACAGAACAGGAAACTACAACAAACAAAACAGTTCTTAGGAAGTTTGATATTTTTAAAATGTGTGGGCTATTTTGTGGGAATATTAAAATCATGATCAATTACTTTTGTTGTTTAAGAAGATTTATAGTATTGTATAAATTCATATCATGTATTAAAAATTTCATTTCATCTTTTTTCTAAAGAAAAAAAAATCTTTTTTAAAAAATATATAATAATCTAATGTTTATATATTTTTAATTTCTTCTTTAAAGCTATCAAAGAGATGCCGAAGTATGTACATTTTTTTAAACAAAAAATTGATACATTTTTTAAAAAAATAGTTGTGTGCTTGAATATGGTGAATTAATGTACTTCTGTAGGTTCCCATTGAATAAAATCTGTTTATCTTCTTTAATAAAAACAAACAAAAAGAAAATCAGTATTGCATGTGATATGTCTAACTTTGTGTGCTTCCTAACAAATAGTATCTATGGTTACATTATTGATTCTGTTTTGTTGTGCTCTTCTGATATAACAACAACCTCATTATTTTATCTTGCTTAAGCTTATGTTTATTACTTCATGAATTATGAAGAATGGCTTTTTGAAATTTGATGCATTAAGATATTTAAATGTTATGGAAAGAAAAATTAAAAATATTTTATGCAACATAGAAGATGAGTAGTTACTTTTAATTAACAGGATTCACCAAAGCAAGACCTACATTGTGCAGATCAGATGACAGTTTCAGTAAGTATTATTTATACTCCACAATTAATTTCACAAAAACTTTATTTCTTAAATATTAGCATTAAAATTTTGTAATGTTTTAGTAGGTAAAATTAAGGTTGCTGTTAAAATCAGTTAGTTCACATCTGAAAAACTTCCAATAAACTAATAATTTTCTTAAATTATTATTTTTTCAACATAAAGAAAAAAAAAGTAATTCATTACTTTGAATTCTTATGACAATTTTTTGTTTATTTTGCCTTAACTGGAAAATATTTTGATTGAAAACTCATTGTTAATATTATTATCTTAAATTTATATGTGAAAGTTGTTTTATTTAACGTCATACTACTTATTTTACTGGCCGAATTAGTAACTTGTCAAATTTCACCTGTAATAAAGTTTTCAAATTTCACCTAATCTGTCTCTTTAATGTTGATGCATTTAAGTGTTTTTTTAAAAAATTATTTGACATATACTTAACTGAAATAAAAATAAAAGCTATTAATTAATCTTGTGCCAGGGAAATGTTTTCTATAACATGTGAATGAATTTCATCCATTTAAAAAAAATAAACAGATAAAACTGTTTGAAACAAAAAAACACACTTCATTTACTATCTGTTTTATAAAAGGTAGCCACTGTTGTACTTTATTTAGCATTTAATTAATGTTGAAGCTATTTGTGTGCCCATTAATAATCTGGATTTTGGGATTAAAACTATTTTAGCGTCTGGATGAATTTTTTAGCATCAAGTTTGGCATCTTCATCATGAAATTTCTGCTCCATCTTAGAAAATTTATGAGTCTTCCAAGAACATATAAAAGTTTACTGCAATTACCGGCTAAATATCTGCCATTATACTTTTAATGAGTAAAGCAGCGCACCATCATTGATTATCTGATTGTGACAAAGTAGCTAAACTTAGCCGTGAATCCTAGCCGATTTGCCACATAGCATTTTTGTTTTATTAGCTATAGATGTCTACAAATAATTATAGTAAATAAATTTGTTTATCTCATCTTAATTAAAATCCATTCAATTCAAAACTTGTTCTAAAGTCAGAAGTGAGATTGAACAGTGAAGTATAGAACAGTAAAATAAAAGCAAAGTGAAACAACAATTTTTATTTATTGAAGAAATACAGGTGAATATTTTAAATATATTGAGTGCAAACAGGGATTTTCTTTCATAAAAATCAATGGAAGTCTTGGTAAAGTTTAAGAAGTATAAGGTCACATTTAATACAGTTGGGTACAAAGATGGAAAAACATTCTAGCAAGTCTACACAACTTCGTTCTCTATTGTTGCCAAAGTATGTGTCTGGTATTTTTATCACAAAAGTGACTTACTGTCTACACCTCTACTAGCTAAAGTTGTAAGTATTTTGCGAGCGATTCCCGATTACCAACATCTAAGTTGTGAAATACTTTCCAAAGCTCTAGAATTATAAGTTGGTGAAAAATGCCTCGAAGATACAGCAGCTTTCAGTGAATAAGAATTTTGTGTCTCACAAAATTGTTTTATCTTGCATTTTTCGGTTTCTGTGCCGAGATACGAGAATTGTCTCTTCAGAACTTTATTAATATTGCCGCATAAAGAAAACTTTCCACGAGCTCAATGGTCAGCGCATGTGATCCAAACCCAGAGTTTGCGAGTTCAATGCCCGTTATATTCGATGTATATCCAACAGTCGTTCCATGACTGTTATATCCAAAGTATGGATTTTTAGTTTATTTCCTTAGTTATTGTTACCTTTTGTTCTCTAACATTCTACACTTTTCTTTATTATGTTAATTAGTTGTTTTTAGAATATTCCGTTCTTGTATAAAAGCTGATACCCACTAGTTGTGGGCAACTTCTCGACCTTGTAAAGTTGCAATTCACTCCTTTCCTTCAATAAACTTATTTGTTAGTTAAAAGCTGACAGTGTGTTTATTTGAATCTTCGTGACAATATATTAGAATATAGAGATATAAGAATTTAAAATTCTTTATAAGTAATGGAATTAAGAGAGTTTAAAGTTATTTTAATGTAAATAGTAAATTCAAGACTGCCCAATAAGTTACATAGAATTATCGTCATTCGATTAGAGGGGTGGATATTCGGCATCAATTGGAACCTACCAATGTTAATTAATGCTGGTAGGATTCTATTTTTGGAAGTGTAAATGAATCGTAGCATCTAATAAATGCAGTCGGAGAGTTTCAAAATGCTTGAAGTGTTGGTTGAAGATCATTTTCAACGAAATTATCTTTTACATCAAAATCACTGGCAAGAAAATTGGCCATGAAAACAGAATATGGCGTTCTTAAGAAAATACGGCCACTTATCAAACAATTCCCGTTTTTAAAATTGTTCGCTATTGTTCTACGATTAAAAAGAAGCACAGGTAATTGGGCCTATCATCTACCATATCGCGGTTTTGGTTTCATCTCAGAAAATATTTATTGATTGATTAAGAAGTTCAAGAAATATCAATGAAGAATGTAGATTTACAATCAGCAATAAAATCAATAGAATTCTTCTATATAAGATCCACAGGGCAAGACATCCCAAGCCTCATTCCTGAAATTAAACATTTTGAAACTCCCTGGTATTTTCAAATCTGAAGGGCTTGGAAAGTGGAAGTCTGAAGGCGATTAATAATTAAATAGGCACTTAGTGCTTTCACAAGCTAAAATGTAAAAAAAAAAAAAAAAAGCAATTAACACTTATAAATAATGCACTTAAGGAATTGCTCAGTAGTGCAATGAATATCCATTTCAGAGTGATGAAGACTATTCACAAAATTTGAAAATGTTTCATCTAGAACAAATCAAAGAAAGGCATTTCAAGTATGGTATAGATTCTGTGATACCCAGAAAGAAAGAAAGAAAAAAAAAAAAAGATGTAACCCTGGGAAGTTACAGTGATGTAACATAGAAACACTGTTTTAAAGAAAGAATAGAAAGAAGTAATTTAAAAGAGATAGAAAAGAAAGAAATGTTTGAAAGTATGAGGGGCCCTAAGCATTTGTTGTCTTAGGGTCCCTTCCTCAAACCAGAGAAGTTAAAGAGGAACGTTTTGGGCATCATAATCGAAATCCATTCAATACACAAATCCTTCTGAATTATAATGCAATCTCTCTCTTTCCTATTGACATTTTCATAAAATACAGATTTAAATATTTCTTAAACTGCAGAAAGCAGTGATAAAATTATGTTTATTTTTAACCAACAGAATACACACAAATTATTGCTTTTTGAAAATTCATTAACCATAATATCAAACAATCAGAATTTCAGTCATTAGCAAGTGTTTTTTTTTTACTTATCTAAATATCAAATATGGTTTTAATGAGATTTCTTAATATAAATAATTTTGTAACTTTTGAGTTATTATTATTATTATTCCTGTTTCAGTTCCCTAACACAAGTTCGATTCATTCACTTTTCAAGGATGACAGTGCCGAAAGTTTTATTTTTAAATTAGGCCAAGAGGATAAGCGTCGACATCTGGTGGCTGAAAGGAGAGCTGAATATAATTCATATTTAGAAAAGGTGCAAAAAGCTTTCTTTTTATTGTTTTATTATTTCTAATAGCATTTTTCTTTAACACAATCATTTAATTATTCAACTGACATACTTTTGAGTATTTAGAATTTTAAAAAGCAGGTTTTATTTATTTATGACTGGTAGCTTTATGTTCATTTCTTTAAGTGTTCTTACAAACTACATAGATTATCCCTGATCGACGAAAAATAAAAATACAGTATAATGCCCAAAAGAAATAGATATATAAGAGATGGGAGTAGCATACATGAAAGATATTTATTACATTTAGCCGTTTTTATTCTTATTACCTTGGATTGAAGTACAGTAAAAGCTCCTTATTCGCGCATCCTCCATTCGCGGGTTAAAAAATTGCGACCCAATTCCTATATTCGCGGCTAAAAAATTCTTTATTCGCGGATCTAATAAGTACATACATAATAACAAAAGGATTCCAACCCAATATCCTTTGCAGTTGTCATCCAATGGACTAATAAAAAAAGTAAAATAGATCTATCTTATTACAACTTTGTCTAAAGTTTGTTGTTAAATGCAAACTGCAAACATAGCCAAAATCGCGAAAGGAATGGGACGAGATGGGTTTGAACACATAGAATCAAGTGACGTTCAGGAATTGCTTGAATTGCAAGATGAAGATCTGATTGAAACCGTTTGGGAGGAAATGTTAAATTCACAGTCCATTGAAGAAGAGGCTTCGACAAGCACTGGAAAAGTGACATTAAATTTAAAAAATCTTAGTGAATCTTAAGATGATAGTAAATCTTTAAGAATGGCAAATGAGCTTTGTGATTTTTTTCAATGAACATTGATCCGCCTATGGAACAAAGTCTTATTTTTAAGAGGCAAATTGCTAGTGCGACTGCTGCGTATCAGTGTGAATGGAAGGAGCTTTCGAAAACTGCCAAGCAAGAGAAAATGACAAAATTCTTCTAACCATTGCCTAAGCCTTAAGATAATTAATCAAAATGTTCAAAAACTTCAATTAAATTGATTTTTATGTTTTTAAATTTTGTCACCTAGGAACATATTCCCTACAATCTTGTTAAAAAGCTTTTACAGTACTGAAAATATTGTTTTGATTTTTTAAGTTTCTTTCTCCTTCTAACTTTTATGTGATTTTTTAATATGATAAAAATACCTGGTGTTGTAAATTATCCTCCACAGAAAATTAATGCTTTCAACTTTCTCTTGAATATATGTATGTTGCTTGTACAGTAACAGACATATACTCTACACTGTATGAATTAAGGAGGGAGTGAAATAAGGGATTTTTCATTCATAGCGAAATGCAACAACATTCAAAGAAAAATAATCGGAAAAAATTTATGAAGATGTAGTATCTGAAATTGTCAATGACATTTTTTTAAAGATCAAATTAGCTGTAATAATAGTATTTCTCTCCTTACTTACCTAATTAGTTCTAGCATTAGTGTTATTATTTCTATGCTTATGATTTCTGTTCATAGAAATATTTATATAAATAGAAAATTTTATATTATCTCGGGTTTTTTTAATGTAAAAATAAAATTAATATAAAAACTACATGTATTGATTCATTTTCAGAATTTCTTTGTATCAGTTATTGCTGAAGGTAATTTGAATAAAAGATGAGGCTGCATTTAAGCATCAACTTCAATTTGAAAGTCATTTTTAACATTATCTATTTATCTATCTACCTCTCTCTGTATGTATATCTATTTATAATATTGTTTTTATAGAAATTAAAAAAATCATTTGTTATAAAACAAAATCCTATGTATGGAAAATTTGCGAATTTATGTTTTCATGCATGTGCGAAAGTGCTTAATTTTTTCTTTTGCTCAGGGGCTTAAAAGTGTTTAATTTTAGCATCCATTTCACACTTTGTACCCTGGTGATCGGGTGTGCTCATCGCTCCTGTGTGTACATAAACATATCTGCTTGTTTGTGATAAAATAAAACGTCAAAGAAAAGAAAATCTCATCACTGTCTTCGAAACAGCCATTCTTGTTTGAAAAATTTAAGTGCTTGCATATATGTATATTGATTTCATTTTTTGTTATTTTATATAACTTGAAGAAAATATTTTCCTACATTTTATTTTTTTGACAAAATTCAAAACCCAATAAGATTTATTATTATTATTATTTTATTAGAAATATGGACTTTGAAAACCACTTTTTCAAAAAGTCGGTTTTTATATTAACCTTACTCGCAGCTTATAACTTATGTAAAATCTGATTGTATTGTAAATGATTTTAATGCATTCCTCATGTCATTGCACACTTAAGTTGCTCAATATTTAACCTTAATATTACTAAATAATAATAATTTTTTTATGAATAATGTGAGATGAATGAAATGAATGTGAATGATCATTATAAGGTGAATAATATTTTTAATATCAATATTTTTATTTCATTCATTAGAGTTATTCATTCTCATTTTTATATTTGAAAAAGTAAAATTTGTAGAAGTAATCATGAAAAGTATTCACTAAGAATAAGTCTTATGCCAAATATTTTTTGGTATAAAATATTAAAATAATATTTTTTAAATATTTAATATCATGTACGAAATAAAGGAAAAAGACAATTATGGAAGCAATGTAGGTATTCTGTGATTGGAGTTTTCAAATTTTTCTTTATATATCTTTTTTTCCTCCTTTTTCATGTTTAAAAGAAGGATAAGGAATTGCAATCTCGCCGTAAAGTCCTGGAGGAAAGTCGAAATGTGACTCCCCGGTCTATTCTTGAATCTGTAGACTATGAGAAAATACTTGCTAAAAGAAAGGAAGAGGAGTCAAAATTTAGGTATTTTATATAACTTTTAAAAATGTATTCAATTAAATTTACTAATATTATTGGAGCTGTAGATAACTATCAATTGATTATTAGGTCATGGAGAATATTTTGTGTGTCTGGGAAAAATAAATAAGAGACCTTTGTGTTTGAACTGTGGTTTCTCAGTTAATCAACTAATCTTACATTTCATTGGATTGAAACAAATTATTATGGTTTTATATATCACTTGCATATAAAACAGAGTGCCTATGCCTAACATAAACCTGCAGTTCCTATTTAATCTTGATGAAATTTAGAATGTAATCTTTCTAGAACAAGAGAAGGATAGTTCATTGCCAAATTTTCAAAGTCCATATGAATTTTATAATTAAAATTAATAAATTATATTATTATACAATTAACATAAATTAAAATTAATTTTATAATTAAAATTAACATGATTTTTAGCATTTTGTTAAGTTGTTGCCATTTTTCCACAGTATTTCCCAAAAATGTCACTTGAAAAGCTGGTTTTCACCATAAAGAAAATTTTTAAAAGTCATACAAAAATTAATTTTTTCATGACATTGATTTCATTTCTGCACAATTTTTTTTAATTTCAATAATTTTTAATAAAAATTAATTTTGTGCATTATTTTTTACATTTTTCTTATAGTGAAAAAAAATCAAATGATTTCATTTATTACCTCAAATTATATAATTTTTTAAACAGGGTGTGTAACGTCATAAAAAGTGCTGAATTTTGAAAACCATTTTTAAGCTCCTTAAAATTGCTTAATATTCAGAAAAAGTCCTTAAAATGTGCTTGATTTACTTATAAAGTGAAGAAAGCTTTTTGTTTCCCCACAAGTTGAATACAATATTTCAAAGCCATGGCCATAAAAGTTTGTTTGCTACCAGATGTATTAAAAAAGAATACCAATAAGAAGGAAGAATTCTAAGAAATATTCCTGGAGTTCTAGCACATATTAAGGTAACGCATGATTATTCCCCCCCCCCTTTTCTGCATTTATTGCCATTTTTTAAAATACTAGAATAGTTATCTGGAAGAGGCAGTATGAAATGCATACTATGCCATACTTTACTTAAACGTTAAACAACCTACTACAGGTATTCAACTGTACTACGTTGAATTGTGTTTAATTGTGGTACGTAATTACTTTAGTCAATTATTTAAAATCTGGTAGAATGAAATTTTAACTTAAAGCCTTTAATTGTCAGTGATTGGGGTATTTTTTGAATGTCCTCATCCATTTGAACATTTTTATTCCAGCTGGTAGGGAAATGGTGTTACAGTGTGCATTTAATATATTTTTTAGCTTGCGTAACAACAATTGCTAATGCTTATTATTATGTGGAGTTGGGATAAATGTCAATGATATTAAGATGTTTTAACATGCAATAAGTTAATTGCAATCATATGAAATTAACTACAAATTCTGAAGAGCCAGTATTCTTGGTGAACAATTTGGTTCCCAAAGTTGGCTAGTTCAAAATAAGTGTAATTTAAAAATATTTGAAGCATTTCATTTCTTGTTACTTTCAAATTATAAATAATTTGGAATTTTTCTTTATAATATTAAAGTAATTTCAATAGTTTTTTAAAATCAAATTTTATGCTTATTTCTTACTGAAATTTATTAATTATTTTTATTTTTGCAAATTGTTTTTATTATGGTACTTATGCTTTCTGAATTATTTTTCCAGGAATCTTAATTATGCTGAACCAAGTGTTGATAAAAAATTTTCCAAACCTGTAAGTTGAATGCAATTAATAATTATTTGCTTTACAAATATGTGTTATATTTTTTAAATTAATTTTTTGTTATCAATTAAGTACAAAATATGTGCATTATTGAAATGTGTCTTGTTCAGAACAATACTTCATTCAGAGATTTGAAATAAGAAATGAATAAGTCATGAATTTTACATAAATAAATGTAAAAGCATGACTGAGGTATATGCAATGAGCAGCATTATAATAGGAACTCACAGCACAAGTAAATAGACAATTGTTCATAAAACAGCAATAGTAATCAGCATGAAATGATTCGAAAACACACAATCAACACTTTAGACTCATAATTCACTGAATTGCTTTAACTTTCATGTTCATATAAATTTAACGAGACATGTAATTTTTCAGAATTGTCAGCTATTGATTCCTGATACAAGTTGTATCATTTCTTGTATTTTCAAAAGCTTTCATTTTACAAGTTTGTGGTCATTGACCTGACTTTTTTTAAAGAACATATGCAATTCTCCTTTTTTAGCAATGAGACTAATATGGCAACAAACCAACATTGCTATTCATATATTATATATATATATATATGACATTTTAAAATTCTATTTTAACCAAATTTTTTTTTATTTATTTAGCTCAGTTTAACCCATATTAACTTCTTTCTAGATTATTCTCGTATTTCCTCATCCCATTCCACTTTATCCATCTAATTATTTCAACAGAAGCTTTGTAAAATTGCTGAATTGATGGAAAGTCTTACTTTGCCACACTGAGAAGGAAGAAGCAAATTACTGCTGACTTAACAAATAGTTTTTTAAAATATCCCTTTGTTTCCCTTTTGTACATGCAGGGAAAATCCCTGTTTATCATTGTTTTAGCACTGTGAAAAAATGTTTTCCCTAATAGTATCTCATGTCCCTTATGCTATATAAGATCAGGGATAAAAAGAGATTTTCCTCATTTCTCTCTCTGTCACTCCTTTTTTTTACATAAACATGACTGCTTTTCCAGGATGAAATAAAACATCAAAAATCTAGTCTCTTCACTGTCTTTGAAATTTAAAAAATCAAATACTTATAGTTTTGATTACTTTTTTCAGTTTGATTCCAAAATAATTTGAGTTTTGATTCCAAAATAATTTGAGTTTTGATTCCAAAATAATTTGAGTTTTGATTCCAATATAATTTGAGTTTTGATTCCAATATAATTTAGTTTCTATTCCGATATAATTTGGGTTTGTTTCCAATATAATTTTAATTTTAAATGATTTTATAAATAGGTTTTAATTTCGTAAGTTTTTATTTTGATTACTACACACTCACCCACACACACAAATGTATATATATTCTTGTTTTAAGTAAATGTTAGATCATTTTGCTTTACAATTTTTATTTTAAAATGAAGACTTTATTATGGCATTCCTTCAAAAAAAATTTCTTGCCAAATTATTATATTTTTATATGTTTATTGCTTTGATTTATCTTTCGTTTAATAATCAGAAGATACTTTTTTTGGTCAGATAGATCTAATTTCTTTAGCTTCATTTTTTATACCTTATATCTACAATTATTTGAAATTAGATAGGAAAAAAAAAGACTCTTTAAGTAAATTATTGTTATCAAATATTCACAGTTATAATGACAATATTTGGTTCTGGTCTTGTAAAATCTTAATATTCACTCATTTAAGCATTTAAAATAAGACTGAATTGATTGAAACTTTTTTTTTCCAGTATTTTTGCCCAGATTGTTCTTTATTACCAAGTAGCAGATTTATTTACATGTTTAGAATTTATAATTATTATTTTATTCATTCTGTGTATTGTAAGAAAACACTTTGTATTAAAATTTGTAATTGCAGAAAAGTTTAAAGTAGTACACAGTGCTTTATTTTATTTATTTTTAACTTGGCTGTTTTTAATCCCTGGGCTTAAATAGACTTTTAATGTATTTAATACTTTTGAAGTGCCATGCTTTTCTTATCTTATATATTGAGTCTTTTCATAGCATATATTATAGATATGTAATTATACTTCTTTATTTAATGTATATTTTCATTTCTTTAGAATTTAAATGATTTCAAAAATATATAAAATGAAATTATATTCATTTATTTCAATAATTTTAAATATTTAAAATTCAATGTTTAATATTTATTCAATAAGTGGAATTTAATTCTCTCTTTGATAAAATTATGGGGGGGTGAAATTATATTCCCTTGAAACTTCCTAAATTGCTTTCGGAAATTTTTCTTTTAAATGATAAATATTTTATTTTATTGTTTTGTATAGTAACATTTGAAATCTTTAGCAGTTTTCCTTTTGATTATTAGTAATTCACTGGATTTTTTTCCCTTGGAAACTGATGGAGAAAAATTTATTTGCATGTACTATTTATAAATGTTATACTCTGTGATTTCATTCTATTGTAGTTGTATGTTTATATAATATATATATAATTATTATAGGAAATTTCTGTGAAAGAAAATGTAGATCTATCTTTGGAAAATCATATCAAGTAAGAAAACATTTACTTATATCTTAACAATAGAAATTTTTCCTTTTAAAAATTATTTCTAAATTGAATCAAGAGAGAAAAATTCATTCTTCCAAAGAAACTCTATAAATTAAATTACTGATACATTTATTTTAGTCTTTTAAAGAACTGCAATTCATGTTATTATTTTAATTTTTTGAAACTGATTTAAATAAATGTTTTTAGATGTAATTCTTTTAGTCCATTGATGTGCAGCATTCTATTTATGGGATAGTAAGTGATATTTCCTATGTCCAGCTAACACATTTTTTTCCCTTTGAAATTACTATACAATTTTAAATCTGATCAACAATTTTCAATTCTTTGAAATCCAGAAAGTAATAAAATGAATAATTATATATCCATTATTATTATTCTTATTATTATAAAATGCATAATTGTGGGTAAAGACTATTCTGGTGCTTAGGATATATAAAAATAATTATAAATCCTGTAAAGCTTATACAATAACATAATAATAAAATAGGTATATTGATGAAGCTATAAAATAGGTAGATTGATAAAGCTATATATTATAAACAGAATAATGTTAACTACTGCCTACTAACCAATAAGGGTATTTATTTATAAACCTCTTGCACAGATTAAAATTTTTTATCAAAAAAAATTCTAATTTTTGAAATGAC
>JAPMOQ010012558.1:1200537-1301771 GCA_026543055.1 Argiope trifasciata
TTAAAATTTTCTACCAAAAAAAATTCTAATTTTTGAAATGATATAGAACATAGACATAGAATGACAGTCATTTGTCATCAAGTTAGCTGATTAATTTAAAATTTAATCAATTTAACATAAAATAAATATGAGCATTTACTTTAAAAAAAAGTTATTAGGCAAATTAAAGAAAGAGGATATTAAATGTCTTTTTTGTTTTGTGTTTAAATTTTTATTGTTTGTAAATTGATAAATGAAATATTTGAATGAATGTGTTTACATTTAAAATTTGTCTACAATTTGCTGTATGCATTAGTTTTAAAATTTATATCATTGCCAGTTTAAAACAAATCTTTCCTGACTATTGACAAAAATAATTAAATGTTTAGATATAGCCATTCCTAAGTTTTGTGCAAATGTCCATTCATTTAAAAAAAAATTATTATGTCTAATTTTAAAGATGGTTATTTAATCTTGTTAAAGTGATGTCTTTCCTTTTTGTATAATTAATTTTAATTGAAGTCTTTATTTTAGTTCATGTAATTAATCTTGATTTATTTTGTACTGCTATAAAAACAATCAAATTTTAAAAAATAATTAATATTTTACCTTGATGTATTCTTTGATGTAACAATGGGTTTTCTTATGCAGGCTAGGTGTTGATCCTCCTATCCCTCAACCTGATCCCATTGTAGCTCACAGAACTGGAGGGGGGGGAGAACCAGTCAAAGATTCGTCTGGGAATCTTATAAGTAAGCACTGTTGCATAATTTATTTTTGAAATTCAGTGGTATTCTCAACTATCTGACCTAGTGTCAAAATAATAATAATGAATAATTCTCCATAGTTAAATAAGATCGAATGTATAACATTACTTTTCATACCACTTTTTTTCTTCAAAAATAAAATAATAATTTTTATTCTTTCATTTTAGTTTTTAACATTTAACCATTTATCAGTGAACAAAATTTAAACGTTTTTTTTTTTTTTTTTTGAATGAATTTATTTTGACATTTCTTTTATTTTAAAAATATTTACAGTCAAATGATAGTTTATAAAAAAAAATTTTACACCATGTAGAACATTTTTATTTTTTTTTATATCTGTGCTTACAATCCCCACCCCCCTTTGTCAGAATTGTTCCTGTTGAAATACTTTTGTTTTTCTTTAGTCTTTTCTCCATTAGAAAAATATTTTTGTACTAGGATGCATTATCTAAATTTTACATGATATGCATGTTCATGGTTGTTTTTATTGTCAAAATCTAAGAAATATTAACATAATACAATAGTTTTTTTCAAATGTTACATGTAAAGTATTGTATAGTTATAAAATATACCATAATAATTGATTGAATCAATGACCAATTGACTATTCATTGAATCAATGAATTTTTTATATTAAATTTTAGTTGCCTCTGACAGCAAATAGTTTGCAGAAAATAATGATTATATTTAATTTCAAGTAAATAGCCTGTCTTTAACTTCATGACCATGGTTCTGCTAAACCAATAGGCATTAAAACCATGTTATTTTGTCTTATTTGTTGTGTAAATGAATCTTTCTTAGGGATACTATTATTATGACATCATAGCACTTTTAAAATTAAAAATTTCCAATTTATCGATTTTATAAAGTTTTTGATATTGTATCTTCACTTTTTTTATTCATCAAAAAGTATTAAACAAAATAATTTTTCTAAAAAATTTCAACAATGGAAGAAAATTCACATGATTGCATATTTGATGAAAGAATGGAAATGGTTTGAATTTCAGGGCAACAATGTGATCTATTAGAAATCAATTTTTAAAAAAATACCAAAATTCAGAATTTTTTTTTTTTTTTTTTTTTTAATTACTATGATTTAATGTCAATTTTTCAAATTTTGACCTGATGTAAAAATTGTTATTAGAGGTTACAATACAAAAATGCATACATTTTGTTTGGTTCTTAATTAATCAAAATTTTAATTTAATTTTCAAAGTATTTGCCTGGAGTGCACATTCTTACCTATTATGGTATATATATATGTACCAAATATATAAGTTCGAGCTGTAAGTGAAATGCTCTGGCCTTTAGAGTAGTAAAATACACACACATTCATCTTTATTAGTGGTATTGATTCTTTATGAAAAAGACATTGAAATTTTATTATTAATCTTCAAATATGTTTTCTTTTTATAATTTGATTCAAAGAAAGTTGCTGCCCTAAGTCTAGATGGGAGGTGGGAGACTGGCTTTTAAATAGTTTCTGGTTGTTGTCCTTCACGATAATTAGTTATATCTTTAAATAGCTTCTTCAAAATTCAGCTTAGTTTCGTACGACACATTCATACATCAAGAAAACATTGTAATGTAAAAGCTCTTTATTCGCAGGGAATATGCTCCATAAATATGCCTATGAATACAGAAACTGTGAATACAGAATGGTAATTTATATGGAATTATAGAGGATACGTTACTAGATGACAATATATATATATGTATATATATAATATCAATTTAATTGAAGTTTTTGAACATTTTGATTCATTATCTTAAGGCTTAGGCAATGGTTTGAAGAATTTTGTCATTTTCTCTTGCTTGGCAGTTTTTAAAAGCTCCTTCCATTCAGACTGATACGCAGCAGTCGCATTAGCAATTTGCCTCTTAAAAATAAGACTCTGTTCCCTAGAGGGATCAATGTTCATAATGAAATTGTGAATCTCATTTGCCATTCTTAAACCTTCACTGAGATTTTTCAAATTAAATCTCATGTTTCCAGTGCTTGTTGAAGCCTCTTCTTCAATGGGCTATGAATTTAACATTTCCTCCAAATCAGTTTCAGTCAAATCTTCATCTTGCAATTCAAGCAATTCCTGAATGTCACTTGATTCTATCTGGTTGAACTTGCACAGATTCTTCGTCATTTTCAGCAGTCAGAGCGGGCCACAGTTTTTTCCAGCATGACTTCAATTCTTCCAATTATTCTTTTATGTTTACGATGCATTTTCTATGTCAAATTTCTTCCAGCATTCCTTAACATTCATATCAGTATTACCTTCCATATTATCCAATATGTTTTTGAAGGTCCGTCTAATGTAATAGAGCTTAAAGGCTTGGATTATTTCTTGGTCCATAGGTTGAAGCAAAGCTGTCGTGTCGGGAGGTAAAAATGTCACTTTCATGTTTGGATGCATAGTTACATTTTTGTTAGGATGACCTGGTGTATTGTCCAAAACTACAAGTGCTTTAAAGTCTAAATTCTGTGTATTTAAATAAGTTTCAACTTCAGAAACAAAACAATTCCGGAACCAGTCACAAAAAATAGCGCTTGTAACCCATGCTTTCTTATTAGCTCGCCAAAACACTGGCAGATTGAATAAAGGAACCGCAAATAAAGAAATTCTTAGCCGCAAATATAGGAATTGGGTCGCATTTTTTAAATCCGCGAATATTGAAAATGCGAATGAAGAAAGTGCGAATAAGGAGCTTTTACTGTATTGGAAAAAAATTATCAGTTTTTCAAATTACATTTTTTACATTTAAGGGCACATTTTCTTATATTTTTTTATGATTCTTCAAAAAGTATGAGATAATTCATTTAAGGGCACATTTTCTTATATTTTTTATGATTCTTCAAAAAGTATGAGATAATTCATTCTTTTGTTTGGCTGTTTTTTGATTTATTTGATTAAAATTTTCTTTTGAATTCAAAATTTAGCCAACAGGGGATATAAAGCAACTTCTTCAGAATATTTTCCATTTTTACAAGATGTTTCAAAGAACAAAAAAGATTACTATAGAGAAGAATTATGCAAACAGGTTAGACATTATTAATTCTTAATCTGCATTTAGTTTTTGGTGCGTTATAAGCATGTAGTACATTTAAATTTCTTTTAATTTTGTACAGAAGTAGATATAATTAATGAAAAAGATCTTTTTTTGATTTAAGAATTTTTTTAATTTTCTAAACTTAAACTTTGAATAACAACTGTTACTCATAAAATATGCTAAGTTCATTGTTAAAAAGTATTGTTTTTTTAATATAAATATTCTGTAATTGATTGAGTTTAAATTATGTACATGTAATTCTTTATCTACCAGTTTTTTTGGTTTTATTGAAATGCTTCGAGAACTATCACATTTTTACCTATGTAATTAGCTTGAGAATTCAAAAAACTACAACATAATTTTAGATGAAAAAATATAAATTTTATTTCTTTGTTTTGGCATTAAAGATGGCAAATATGTATTTTTAAAAAAAGGATAGTATTTCCTGTAAATTATTGGGAAATCAACATTATGGTTTAAAGTATTTTAAAAGAAATATTATTACTTTATTTTCTCAATTTTTTTTTTCTGTTAGTAATATAACATGCTCAAAATTTTTTAAAGTAGAAATATCAAATTCTTCAAAAGTGACTATGAAACTTACTCGTATCTTGTCTATTTATTTCTGTTCTCAAATATAAAACATCGTCGTTTGTTTTCTTTCTTTAATTTACATTATTTTTGTTGTAAAATTTGTCAGGTTTCCTATTCTGTGATAATTGCTTAGAACAAGCAATCTTTGATCTAATTATGTAATATACTTTTTTCAAAGTTAATTATTGGAAATTTAGGAATCTGTTGTGTTATGCATTTCTTACTCTTAATGGCAAATTGCCTGTCAGTTAATAAATTTGGAATCTGTGGAGCAAAAGTTTAATGCATAAATATATCAACAAATTCTTTGATATGAAACATAACATAAAAAAAAGATTATTTGTCAAATATTATTTATCAATGCATTGTTATGATATTAGATTGAAGAAAAGAAACGATTGAAGGAATTGGAAGAACAAAAAGCTCGACTTCTGGAAGATCAGATTGCGCAACGGATTGAGCAGCAGAGGAGACAAATGCAAATGGAATATGAAAAAGAACTTCAGAAAAACATTTTACTTAAAGAACAGGTGAATTCTTTTGCAAACAAACTTTATATATTTTTAATCTAATGTAAAACAAAGATCATTCAAATAAAATTGCGTATAAAAGTGTAATGAAGTTTTATCTTTAAAATTTAAAAATGTTTTATTAATTTTTTTGCATTGAAGCAATCATTTAAACAATAATACATGAGTTTAATACAAGTCTTTGAAAACATCTTACAAAAATAATAAAAGTCAAATGATATAACTCTTATTATTTCTTATTAATAATGTGTATAATAATTAGAATCTTTAATCTTTTTAATTAATTCATTTTTTTAGCGACAACAAGAAAGGCTAAAGCAGTTAGAAGAATTCCAAAAGCGTGATGCTGCTTTGAAAAATAAAAGAATGAGAGAAATTCAAGCACCAGATGTTAAGGATTCAATAAACTTAAATGTTAGTAATCTTTATTTATAAAGCTCCCATGTTCTTGAGAAAGAAAGATATTTAAAAACAAAATATTGCTTTAAACTAATATTTGTTTATAAATTTCATTGAACTGAATTGACTTTTCTCTCAGGGCATTTGCACAATCTTTCTTTTTCAGAAAGATCTAAGAAAGTAGTTTTGACTGATGGGAAATTGAAATATTTAGTCTACTATTTATATTTATCTTGTTGGCATTACTTTTTTCTTTCTATGATTCAGAACAATTTTTAAGCTGCTCCCTATTGATTTTGCTTTTTGGTAAAGGTTTAACCTTTCTTTCTGAATGAAAAATCTTTTTTTCCCCCTTCCCTTTCTTGGAAATGATGGTGGTTGCATAGTGCTGTGTAATGGAGAATATCTTTCTTTTAAATTGGTAATTAATGTAATTAGAAAATGTTGACAAAAGATTAATGATTCTTTCTAGAAATAGAAATGTTAACATTTTAATTAGCATATATAAATTTGGTGTATTGTATATGGTTAAAATTGATGAAACATTTATTTTTATGTTTAGGACATTTTAATTGACAATACAACAGTTTTAAAAATGGAAACTTTTCGTTTTAAATTATCATGTATTAATTGATAGCCATCTTTATAGTTTTACCTTAAAGCATATGTGTTGTGAACAGTGTGTGACTTTATTGCAACTGAATTATTCTACATATTTTTGAAAATGCTTATGCTCTTGCTAATTAATTTTAAACTAGAATCCTGCTTTAGTAATTTAAAGCAAATCGAACTAAGGCCATAAATCGGAAATTTTTTAAAGATTTTGCAGCTATCTTATGAGATTGAGTTAACAGAAATCGATTTTCTTTACCTTATAAAATTTGTGTTTATTAAGTTTGCTCTGTTTAAAGAATAAGAACTTACTGTTAAGGTTGTCCAAGAACCTCCCAAAAGGAGTTCTTCGCCTCCTGTGCCTTCTGTTCGTTCCAAAGTTATTCTAGAAAGAGTTGTTTCTCCAGAGGTTGCAACTAAAACTCAAGCTCTAAGTACAGGTAAAAATATATGTATTCATATTTTAATTACTATTTTTTTCTCCAGTTTGAAATGCCATTATATTTGTTCTGGTATATCTAAATAGATTTGTTTCTTGATGTGAAAAGAAGACCATATTCCTCTTTTTCTCATTAATATAATATTTATCTATTAAGTTATAATATTTAATTTTATATAAGAAATTCGTAACATTCTGAGTAACCGACTTTTTTTGGTATTAAATTTGTCCTTTTTTACAGTTGCCCTTTTATTTTTAGTAGAAGTCAAATGTTTCCCCTCTCAAACTGAAATATATATATATTTTTCAATATTGACAAATGGGGAAGGAAAAATAATCTGTGTGTATAAAAAATATGGATCTAGATTAATCTCATTTTAGAAATGATTGTGGTTCAAAAATTTCACCTTATTTTTTGTTGTTAAAATATTAAAAATGTAAATACACAGACAAACAACATATTTGCCCCTCCCCTTCTCGTCTAGAAATGAATGCATTGTTTTATTAACCATAATTTTGTGGCACTTTTAATAATTTCAATTTTTGCAAAAAATATTTTTAAAAATTGTTTTATGAAATGCATTTCTTTATTTTGGGAAAAAAAGAGATATTTGTATTATTTTGTTGGAGAATTAATTAAAAAAATATTCTATTTCTAGTGAAGCCAGAAAATATATTTAGTTCCTTGGCTGAAATAAGAAGAACTATTATGCAGGAACAAAACAATGCAAAGAAAGATTTAAAAGTAATTGAATCATAGCATTTTAATTAATATTTATATCTATTTGAACAATTTGGTATTTGAAACATATGATACAATTTACTTGGTGGAAATATTAATGTTCCATTTTTATTGATTTTTTTTATTGTTGTTTATTTGTGTTCTTGTATCTAGCTTGAAACCTTCCTTTGATTTAACAGTGTTATTTTTGTCAAATGTTAGAAACTATTTATAATCGGATAATTATTTTTTGAAAATTTCTTTGTGGTCCTAACTTTAAATCTTGCAATTCAAATGTAATATAAATTACCAAAGTAGAATTTTTAAAAAAAAAATTTATGAGAATAGATTGTATTCTTATAATAAAATTTAAGTTTATATATAAAATATACTTATAAAATTCTATTATATATTTTTGCTTAATTAGAAATAATAATGGAGAACCAAATATAGTAAATAGTAATGATATTAGAATTCTCTCACCGATTAAATTCAACAGATTAAAGATTCTAATTCCCTTGGTAAGATTTGAGAACTCATCTTCTGATGCCTAAAATGGATTTAGAATAATTTCTTGAATAAATAATGAAAATTCTGATTTTATAACTGTTGAACCAGAAAAATTGAGTATAAAAATTCTTGACAATAGAATTACAGACAAAAGAAAAATTGATATGTTTGTAAGCCTGATGTCAGTTAATAAACTTTATCTAAACTGCATGTTTTGCACTCAAGATGATTAACGTAAGTTGCTTTTAGTACAATACTTTTAGTGCAATACTTTTATGAAATTTTCATTCATTTTCAGATTATTCATTTACATGATTATTGTTGCCCTTTATATTCATTCATTCTATTCAAAATAATTGGACTATAAATTTTCAATATTTCTTTTTTTGGGGGGGTTAAGAATTTGAAAGTATTTTAGAGTAATAAATGAGGTATTAAACATGATTAACTAGACAAAACATTTATAATGTGCCAAAATATACAGCTGCTACAATATTCAGAATTTCATGCTTGTCAGTAAAACTAAAATATATATATATTTCATTTCTAGGATTCTTATGAAGTAATGAACAGACGAACGGTTGTTGATGATTCCGATGATTTGCCTTTTTGATGGTAATGCTTTTTCCCTCCTTTTCAATATTTTTACTATCCATTTATTGCATCTTAATATTTCAGTTATAGAGACCTTTCTTTATGACTCAATATCTTGCTGAATTATTCCTAAATTTAGTTTAGAATCTGAAAGTGTATATTATTAATTTTTAATTTGTGGAATTTCTTTTTTTTTCCTCCTAAGATTCATATTAATTTTTAAGAATATTACTAATACAAAATTTCAGAAACCAGCTTTGCTTTGAAAAAAAAATCAAGATTTGGTTGCTAAAAGACAAATTGTTATTGTCCATATAGTAATTTGATTAATAATGGTATTATGTATAGTAAAGCTTGGTAGAAGTAATAATTTTTTAGATTTTCATTCATGTTTTTGCATCTGTTGTAAGAATTTATATTAGAAATGGTCTGTATGATATTTGATGATTTAATTATTTAAAAAAATATTAATTTATGAACTGAACAATGATATCTCAGTATTTATTAATATATTAGGAAATAAACTCATTTTAGAAAAAAACTTTTTAATAGCTTACATGATTATATAAATGACGATACAATTCAAAATTAATATAGATTTTTTAAATACTGAAACTGCATTAATTATCGTTTATCTCTGATTCTTCTATTGAATTTAACTTGTATAATTAAATTCAATATTTTATTAGTTAAGATTTAAATGCTGACTTTTATTATTTTGATGTTTTTTTAGAAAAATGAAAATTACTTATTATCTTCAGAGAGAGAGCTTTTTCTTCTCTTGGAATCTTCTCTTTTCCTCTCCCTAAGAATGTTGCTTTCAGCAAGAAACATAATTAATGTATCATATTACTTGAGGTCTGCATCATTGTTTTTTAAGAGTAATGAATAATTTTTAAAAACCCTCCTTTGCGGTTAAAAAGAAAATCTTGCACAAGAGATTTGACAGACTAAAAGAAAACCACTGTGATGAAGATGTTTTTAATCCAGTTGCTTGTAAGAATGAATTGTTTGTGAAATGGGGAATAATTAAAATTTTATGCAATTACCTTTATTCTTTACTATACCTGAAAAAATATGCTGCCACTTACTGAAGATTGCTGATTTTTGTAGTCAAAGTATATAATTTTTACGTAGGTGATAAGAGTTGTTTAAGTTTCTAGCTATATGAAAAATATATATAAAGAGTAATGAATTTGGGGGAAGTGTTAAATGCTTTTTTTCAGTTTTTATATTGAATTCCTCATTAATGGATAGTTAAATTATTCCTTCTAAATTTTCTTACCTAACATTATAATTGATTGATTTAATCTGTTGTTTTCAATAATTAAATGTGTGATTTTTATAATTATGACTATTTTTCTGCTGTACAAAAATTTGCTACAATTTCACTCCAGCACAAGAAGGAAATGATACTGAGAAAATTGTGAAGGATCTCCTGCCTTTAATTTGTTTTTTACTTTGTTAAATGTTGATCTCTGTATTCAGTAAGCTGAATTGTATATATTTTATTCTCAGATTTTAAAGTTGTGAATCTTTTATATCTATCTATCTATTGTATGATGTTTTTATTGGAAATCTTTTTTATTTTATAGTAGAATGGAGTTCTTATATGATTTTTGAACTTTTCTTTGACATGTTTAATTCTGGAATTTCAGTTTTAATCTATTTAATGCTTTATTGAACTGCAGAATTACATTTTACACCCAATGTCTGAGTTCAGAATTTCACGAATCTTTTTTGGAATGTAGAAGCTCATTGAATCTTTCATTTGTAAATTTGAATATCAATACTCAATATTAATTCCCATTGAAATTGAATATCAACACCAGTTTAAAATTCACAATTATATAGATGATATATATTATGATTTTTTGGCAACCTTTTAAGATTTTATATGAGTTTATTTTGATATTTAATATTATAGCAACAGCCCATTGGTACTTGCACCTATTACCAATGCATTGACTCAGATTTATTAAAGCGACCTATTCAGAGTTTTCCATTGAATTCAAGTTAATGTTATTTATTTTGATTATCTCATAGTAGTTTCGTACTTGTCCCAATAAAATAATCTGTGAGCTTTCCTCCCAATTTGTTTTAATTGAAAAGGCATATTAAGAACTAATTAAGAGAAATAACGACTTCTAATAAAAAAATTAAATATTTGGGGAAGAAATTTTTGAAAAAACAATCTCCATGTCTTGAGAAGTTAAAAGCTTAGAGAAACCAGAAGTTTCTTTAATGTTTTTATATTAAGACACTAGTTTTCTTTCTTGATCTCGTAGAAAAAATAGTTTCGTAAACAAAAGTATGAACTCTCGAATAAAACAGTGAAAAAAATTTCTAAAATTTGGCCGAAAAATCCAATTTTAACATACACGGATACTTACTCAAAATGCAAATTTCAAAGTATTTTTTTTATGAATTTTGCTAACCGAATCGGCAAACAAAATTTCATCATTTTTATTCCTTACCTTTTTTTTATTTGTCATTAACCAATAATTATACTCTCAAGGATATACTTGAAAAAAGAAAATGGGAGACTAGTTGAATAATTTATATTCCTTTGCTATGTGCTGATACTGTTTGACACAGAATTAAAATTAGAAAAGCCAAGTTAAAAAATGTGTGTGGCTTCTAAAATTATATTGTAAGCATTTATAACATTAAATTCTGACTCAAATAAGAACAGTATTCAAAGGAATTGAACAAAATAAAAGATAAAAGAGATTTATTATTTTATGAACATTACAAAATAGCTGAATGCAATGAATTCACCATTTTCCATGCTTTTTTCATCAGCATAATTTTTTGAAACATCAAAACTGGTGACTACAGAAATGTATCTAAATTGAACAAATCATATCGAACAGGAATCGTTCAGATACCGCTTAGTATTCATTTATATATATATATTTTTTTTCAAAATTGATATGCATCAGTATTCTGCCACTGGTTTTAAAAAGGGAAACTTGTTCGATTAAGATTTTAGCAATTGTGTTGATTTGTAAGAAATTGAAAAATGTTAAATTGAACAGCATATATTTTTTATAAATTTATGTTTTTCTGTGCATTATGGTGCATGAATAAAAATTGTTTCCTGCTTATGTTGTTTATGAAAATCTTTAAGTCGTATTGACTAATAAAAGGAAAGGAAAAATACGCTAATACTACATTTATCAATGCATAATAAATAAAGTAGTAATAAACATTTATTGTTTCGTAAATCGCACTTTTAAATTAAAAAAATTGTAAAACTGATTCTTGATTTTTAAAAACAGAAAAAAAAGATTAACAAATTTACTTTCTTGCATTAAATAAGGATACCAAGATAAATCAAACTGTCATTACTATAGCATAAAACATTGAGCAGAATGACAACAAAAATGATATATCGCTTTATCTCTAAATATTGATATCGAATTTTGAATATCCGATTGTTTTTTCTAACTGATAATAAAATTTTGTTATGGATGATATCAATATGAACACATGAATAAAAAAATTCAGATGATCGATTACGATTTATACATTTCATGTGACAACTATTATTTTAAAATTCAACTTTCAACAATTAAAATTTATATTGATATTTAAAAATATTATCAAAACAGTAGCTTAAAATTTGCTATCATAAATTTCAATTTTAAAAAAATTGCAGGATTCAATGGTTACAAAACATTTAAATGTCAGAATGCTTCACTAAATGTTTATTATTTTATTTCAGATTTAAGTGACGTTCATTATTGAAGCAAAATTTGTATAATTATTACATTAAAATCAGTGAATATTTGATTTCGGAAGTTCCAGAAAGCAAGAGGATTTCCGAAACTTAATTTTATTATGTCTTCGACCGATACTAACCAGTGAATAGCTTTACATGAATTTTATAACATTTAATTCTATAGATATGTTAGTGAATATTTCCTCTAATCAATTGACTGAAAATGCATGCATTATGTGATGGGAATGTTTCTAAATTAAGATAAATTTAATTATATAATTATTATCCATTATTAATCTTATTATCCATTGAGAAGAATATCTGCTTAATATTTTTTGTTCATCAAGAATTTTCTTAAATCTAAAAATATAAATGGAAGTAATTTGTTTACAGGATGGTGCTCTGAGAATGTACCTAACGAAACCTGTACAACAACAACAACAAAAAAAACATTTCATTTTGTAAATTGAACTACTGATCATAGAACTGATTATTTTTCAATCACAAATTAGAAGTTATTTAAAAAAAAAATGAATATGATGCAGCTGAAATCGACACATTCTGGCAGTGCAATGCTTTATATTTGATCCGATTGAAATAAGCAACAAACGTCAAGAGGTATTCCGAACGATTCCTCGCTCGCTTAAAAATGACAACATGGAAGCTCATATGACAAAAGGATAATCCATTAAACATTGGGGCAAAGAGCAACAATATTATAAATATATAGTTTGTCCATTTAATAAACCTTCTTCGACAGATGACGAGATCAAGGACAATACATCCGCGATTACAATCTCGACAAGAAAAAAAATTTCTCTCTCTCTCACTATACATATTTGGTTTCAAAAGTTTGCCCGTCCCTCTGTTCTATAGTTTGGCACCTATACATTCGAATACAATGTGAGCATCCGTTCCAATAGATGCCACGCATGCGCGATGATTCAGAAGCACACTTCAGGGCGTACATTTGTTCCTAGAAGAGACAGACATTCTTTTAAAATGAACCACTGCGCATCTGCCCAGAAATGCTTAGAAAGAAAAGAATTGATACTGCTATTTAGTCTAACAACGAAGATTCAGGGCTATTATTATTTTGTTTTTTCCCGGAGGAAATACGTAGAAGGAGAAAAAGTGGAGGCTGCTTCAAAATGATTCGACAATCTGCTTTCCGTCCTCTACTCTATCATCAGCTATTAGTTCGATGATCTATTTCCACTACACGGTTGGGATGTCATCACTCAAACGTCTGATTGTTATGCGAAGAAAATGGAGGCACCCTAGGTATTTTAAACTGCATAGGCCGTAAAAGCTACATTTTTTGACACGCAACAGCTTCTTCCCCTGAAGTGCTTTCCGAACTCGCCAAATACAAAGCCAACGTTGTAGTTTCTTCTCTTTGTTAATTACTGTTTTCCTATAGTGATCCCCAAGTGGAATTTTTTTTTTTTCGGAAAATTTTTAGTGTCCATATATATATTTCCCCTCTTATGATAGATTTAAAGACAATATTTGATGTTGTTGGTGCTATCTTAAGGTCTTATCACATGGCAAAATATCGTCGGCACTTTCAGTTAGCAAACGACAGCGGAAGTGACGTCACTTCAAAGTTTCACATGATTGGTTGAATTTCGTTTGCGGACAATATTTCCGATGGCATTTTCTAGCTGGTTAGAAAAAGTTGTTGATTATGAAACTTGCTTGACCGATTTTTGAGGGTAGAGACGGAACAGTGCTGACGAAATTTCACCGTGTTATAAGGTCTTTACTCTTTCCTGAACTTCGCGAGATAATGCTTTTTTAGTTAAATGTGATGGGAATGTTTCTAAATCAAAATATATTTAATTATATAATCTTACTATCCATTGAGAAGGATATCTGCTTAATATTTTTTAACTCAATATACATTAAGAATTATTTTAAATATAAATGGAAGTAGTTTGTTTACAGGATGGTGCTCTAAGAATGTAACTTAACGAAACATGTAGAACTAAAAAAATACATTTCATTGGTAATTTGAACTACTGTTTTTTTTTTTTTTTTTTTTTTTTTTTTTGCACAAGGGCCATTCTTGGCCATACTGCGCCATTCTTATGGTAAAAGGTAAAACATTTTTAATGTTTGAGGCTTCGTAGAAAACTATGTTTTCATGAAAATTTAATGTAAAAAAGCTAAAACAGACGAAGACAAAAATTACATCTTTGAATTATATAATAAACAAGTTTTAAATGTTTAAAGTTAAATATATGGTAAAAGGTGAATAGCAATTAAAAATTTAAAGATGTTTGGATGATAATTCTTTCCCAGCAGTTCTGGGAGAGTTACACTTGGCGAGTGAAAAAAATGGTGACGATGGGAGTCAAAAGCTGGGCATTCGATCAAAATGTGACTAACTAAACTGAACTACTGATCACAGGACTGATTATTTTTAAATCGCAAATCAGTAATCAAACCTCAACATATACATTTAAAGGAAACATAACATTTTATTCTAGTATTAGGATCACCATTAAAAATATAATAAACATCTAAAAACGATTTCTTTAGTTTGTTATTACTATTTTAATCTTACTTGAACTCTGCGATAAATCCCTCTTCCTCCATTTTTTTTCTGTATTGAATGAACAAAATTGGAATATTAACAAATTTCATCACATACATTTAAACAATATTTAATATCGAAATAGGGCATTCGGTTCTTAGACTAGGATTACCATTAAAAATATAATATTTTCTAAAATATAATACTAGTAATAAACTGTCATTTAATAGGTAAAATATATTACATTTAAACTCCTGGAATAAATCCCATTTATATCTCCAATACTTATCGTTGTTATATGCATAGTGTTAATTAATCCGATTCATTCCCATGTGTATTCATTTTTCCTTAATATTTTTTTAATGTATGTATATTTTTGGAATACTTGATTGAAGGTTATGAGCAAAAGAGTCGAATTTGGTTTCTTGGTAAGCATTATTCCACTCACCAGGGATCAAATTCTACATAGAAAAACAGTAATTCTGTCCCCATTTATTCAAATGAGTAAACCTTTCTCCTAACCATCAAGCGTTGATTATAAAAATCATTTTCTTCCAAGAAAAGAGTTCTTTTTCTTCATTAAATTTTGATTTCATTTACACTACCAAAAATATATGACCTATGCCTTCTTACATCAGTTCCTCTCAGACTCTCTAACGAGTAACTTCACAAAGAACTAGTAACTCTCACCTGTGCTATCACTGATTCTAGAAATGTTCACTTTTTTTCTTCTTTTGTTAATAATTAAGTGCTTCTAAAGTTTGAATACAAAAATCATGCTGACTTGGAATTTGATTCTAGGATTCATTTCCTACTTTTCGAAACGTGTGATCTACGACTAGATGTTGCCAAAGTCCATCTGCATATTTCGACTTGGAAGCACCACATGCGCTTTCTAGAATAACATCGAAAGGAAGAAGAAATACAAACAAACCTCGTCAATTCGAAACACAGTTTTCGTGTCCGATTCACAATGAAAATTCATTGACACATTTTCAAAAAGTAGCACTTTCCAGAAGATTATTTTTCTTCCAAAGTTAGTAACTTCCTCCATCTTTTGCCAGGCAAATATGACAGTTTGATCAAATGGCAACAGGTAATTTATAATATCAAAGAAAAACAAATAATCTTTTAAAAGCAAATCGCCATAAATGGTACTTTCGATTTTCTTTATTAAAATAAATATTTTTCCATCACGTTTTCTATTGATGTAATAAATAGGAGAAATAGTTTTAAAAGTAGTTACAGTTTTATAAAAAGCATGCCTTCTTAAAAATTATCCAGCTTTTATTTTTTTTAAATTGCTTAATGCAATTATAAAAACACTTTCAAATTTAACAGTATTTGAAAATATAACCGATCTGAGATGAAACAAATTAAAACTCTTCGGGATTTTTTTCCCATTAATATTCTAGACGAATCTTAAATAAAAATCATATTCCTGAGAAGATTACCACACTAGATAAGAATATACAAATCATTTGTCAAATTTCCAGCAGCTACTCGGCGGAATATGTTTAGAGTTGACGAGGTTTGAATGCAGAAATATGGTATTTGTACTTGATTCCAAATCAGAAAGACACTGAACAGTAAAAATTAGATATATGGTTCGCACATCGTTAGATGGAAGTTAACCAACTCAGTGGGTTACAAATGCACTTATATAAAATTGCACATTTTAAAATTTCTCCTTGTTGTAAATATAAACGAACTGTTCTTACAATTAAGAACAGTTTCTTAGTCAGAGCTCTAAAGGAATTGATTTTCTTTCTGACTGAGTACGAACCATTTCTAATTTCAAATTAATTATAATACTTCATAAAGACTAGACAGAGATTCAAACGTTACAAAAGAAAACAACAATATTATAGTGTTTTTTTCTTTTGTTTTTCGCGCGACTGAGCCTCTTAAGGACGAACAGAGACCCCCATCCAACAATTATCCGGATGAAATTATTTAAATAACATGAAGTCAAAAATGTGTGGTTCTCGATGACTGCCGACTTCAGCGATGAGACTGAATGACCGAAAGAAGTTCACCAATCGGCTGTTAGCACGGCAGAACTCACTCATTCTAGCCATTTTCATTTACGATAATCTTTTTTCGGTTACATTTTCGGTAACCTCTTTTGCCAATCTGTCTGTCCGTGCAGCCTTAGACTGGATTTTCGGCACTGCAGAAGTGAACGATGAGGCTGTTGGCACAAGAAACCCTCTCGTTGAAGGCACAGACCCCGCAGAAGGATTTCCTTGAGCCAGAGGCGACTGATATGAGGTTCGTTGTCGACGGGGACATCCGTCCGTCTGCAGGGGTCGAGAATGACACGGGGAGGGAGAAGGAGAACAGAAGGCGATTAGAAAATATGCCAGGCAACACTGAAGAAGTGGTGCACTTTCACAGATAAGGCCCAGATGCCATCAAATAGTTATGATGTACGCTTTTTTTTTTGTAAAAAACTTTCCACTGAAAGGTGCATGAGACAAAACAAAACAATCCGGTAGTGTGGGAGACGCCCCTCTAGACGGTGGTTTCTATGGTGTGAGTAGGGGGTCCTTCAGACAAAGAGTCCAGGGTGGTAGAAGGAGACTGTTTAGGAGCCAAAGATGGTCTCTTGGGCAGGTTGCTAGTGCCAGGGTTCTCAAGCCCACTGCGGAAGGCATTCACCACACGGATCTGAAATACATGGCATGTCATAAGATTATGCAAATATATGCGGATCTAAAACAGACACCCAATAGAAGACCGACGTTCGTCTTCAGAACCTTTGTGAAGTTTTCAGGACCATAATATGCCATGGCAGGAAAAATTCATCAAAATCTTAGCATCTAGATCATGCCAGGTAAAAATAAACATAAAAAAACGAAGATATTAAGTATATCATTTAAGACTGATTATGCTAGATAAGTATCAGATGATGTATTCATAATTTCACAATTTAGAGATAATTTTTTTTGATAAACAAGAAAATATTTTAGATATTTTATGTAAGCATTTTATCATTCCCAAATCTGTACCGAGATAAATGCAATAACATAATAGGATTAATTTCAAACCATTTACAAACATAAGTGTAAAATGAAAATTGGATTCAATTTGCTTTCTAGATTTAAAAAAAAAACCGCAATTAAATATGATTGATTTTGGAGTTAAATTACCCAATATTAAAGTTACACTTACAACAACGTTTAAAGTTATTAGCTCATTAATAACTGATGCATTATTGAAATAATTCATTTTTTAGCACATTCCCAAATATTTAATATCGACAAGATGGCAAATAACATGGTCCAACAATTGACGAATCTTCAATCACAGGTTCAGAAAAAGCTCATTCGATCTCCATTGGGTGGTTCATAGTTAGAGAGAGATAAAAAAAATAGTCAAGAGAAATAAAGAAAAAGAAATACAAGCTGGCAGCAACAAAGCATCAAAAAGTTCAGTTCAGATATTAGACAGCTATTCAGCATTGCTTGTTCTTAAAAAAATGTAGCTGAACTAGTCGATTTGGTAAAATTTTCACGATTTATTGTTAACTATAAAAACAATTCAAGAACAGATATTGAAGCTTTATTACGAGCAAATGGTGCTTTTTTTTATCTTTTAAAACTCTTGCATAGATCCAAGGTGATACAAGCGTTGTCCTCATTCAAAATGGATTCAAATAACTATTAAGAATCTGTTCGGTCGTTTTCAAAGTAGGATGCAATTTTCAGATTTATATTTAAAGCAATTTTTGTAACACTACAATAACCGTTTCTCAATATTATTTTGAACTCACTTTTTGATGGATTTGAGATGCTAAATCGAGATATGTTACAACTACAATGATGCAATGGGAAAAAGCCTTTGCAAGATAAACAATATTACAATCAACAAAACTAATGAAAGCACTGCAAAGGCAAAGATACAGCCAAGAAAAGTAAGCCTTTTTACAATAGCATAAAATACACCAGGTAATGATAATAAAGACAAATAAATGACACTGTCTTGAGAAAGGTTTAATGATTGAATAAAATGACCGAGCACAGCACAAGCAAAGAAAAAGTAGAAGCACCTGAAAGAGAAGTACACAATATAACAACGAGAAATTTCATGCGACAGACCTCCCCAAAATTTTTAAAAATAGTAAATATAAGGTGTCGACAGTTTCAACCGAACGATAACATCAAATATTATAATTACTTGATTATATATATTTGTCTTACTTGAGTATTACATTACTTGACTTTTTTTAGCATATACATTTCTATAATTAAATGTTCTTAATGCCATGGATGATCATGCAAATTTATAATCTTATCGGTGGATGCAGGAACTAAGCAGCAAACAATTTTACAAAACATAATGATACAGTCTGATTATAAATTCAGTCATAAATAAAAAGTGGTTAAATTGAAGGAAATAAATTTATTTTTTATAAGCAGTTTGAAATTTGCTTAAAAAGTAATTTCGGATAAAAGAACGTACTCAGTTAAAATATCTCCAAATAAATATTTCAGAGTTGTTTCACCAAGTTCGAATGCTGCATTTTTTAAAGAAAAAAAGTGTTGTATTACAGTAACAAACGGTTCGTTGAGAAGTGAATTAGAATTACTCTGTAAACTGTACACATTTAGACCTAATTCATAAGGCCTAAGCGGAAACTGTAGAATTAGGCCTAAAATGGAATTAGGTTGCTCTAATTGCGTCTATCTGATAAATTCAATTTGAAAATTGCTCGCGACATTCGAATGAAACTGCCGTCACTCGATCACAAACATAATTGCTTTTGACGCCTTTTACTTTATAATCGTACAAAAACAAACTGCAGAATCATGCGATTCCTAAAACAGAAATTCACAGTCGCTAGCGCAATCTGTCCACAATTGCTACTCACAATTTTAACAGAATGAAAAGGTACAAATACACACAACAAAAATAAAATATTGAAGCAGAAGTACAGTACAAATACAGAAAATAAAAGCAGTTCTAGAAAGAAAAACACATTCCCTTTCCCCTTGGCCTTTTAAATGGTCACAGAAAGCACGCAAACCATTCATCAGTCAAGCAATGCATGCAGACGACACACATAAAGAGCACAATCGCAGGTGGTTGCCATGATGAGAAAGTCCCATTTTTAGCCAGAATGTTCCGAACGCATTTCCTGGACTTTAATTGTCTACAAAAATTTTTCACTTTTGCACCCCGCAAAAAATTTGTTTAGCTACAAGACTGAGCAACTTTTACAAAATTTTTGTATCGCAAGATTTCATTTTTCAATCAACGAGCACGATTCGATATGAGTTCCCTTTTCGGTGAGATAATGCATTTAAATATGTTATTAAATGTGAAAGAAAATGAATTCAATATTCAAATGAATCAATCAAAAAAGATTCAAAAAGCATTCCATTCTTAGAAGAAGAAGAAACAAACTGTTTCAAGAGTCTAAGATCGCCTCCATAATTGTGTAGACAGCAAGCTATTGATGATTATTTTGCAGGCTTATGCAGTGCACTAGGAATTTTATCCATTTCCTCTCTTCGTTTAATAATTATCGTGTTGCCTTATGTTCGAACAATTGGACAGGCTGAATTTTTCTGAATGGATTTCGATCAGAATTTGATACACATTCGGAGTATCGCCTGCTTTAATATACATTCGTTCTTCTTTTCTTAGAAATTATTAATCGAAAACAGATATGTCAATTTTTTAAAATACATTTAAGATAATTGACAATTCCGGGCTGTTTAGAGGCAAAGATTATTTTAAAAAACTACATTTTTGATTGTATTTTTCTAAAAAATAACTTTTTGAAATACTGCTTATCTCTTAACTGACGTGCTGCCGTTGTTGTCACTCCCACAAACTTAAAAGATTACAAGGTGTATTTTAATATTATTATTTCAAAACAGAACATTCTGGCTTGGGAAATGCAAGCATTCTTCCAGGGGAAAAAAAGAGAGGCATTCATTTAGTCGAAAGTTAGTAACAAAGGAGGGAAAAAAAATGTACAAAATAATAACTACATTCCCAAAGACGGACTGTTTTCTTTTAGAAATGCAGTTGATCCCATCATTTCTGACATTAGTACAAGTATGAATATTTTAACTTTGGCTATCAGAAACGTTTGAGAACAAAATCCCAATATTAGCTGAGAAATCTTACCATTCGAATCAATATGAAAATTTATTCTATATTTGTTGCAATTTTATTGAAAACATATGAGTTCGACCCATCCAAATATAATCCCTAGAAGCACAAATATATAATGTATGACATTGCAATACAATATTGTATTGCAATATTCCACAATATCAAACAATATTCGCAATATTGCTTAAACAATATTGCACGATATTGTCATATTGTATCGTACAATATTACACAATATAGTGCATCAGACCGTGCTACCTGGGATTCAGAGTGAACAGAGGACTAAAACGAAAAATCTGCAACAGATCTCGCGTAACAGTCCATCTTCGGGAAGGTAAAAGAAAAAAAAGGAAGTCTTACAGCTTGATCCGTGGCACTCTTGCTGTAGGGCACTGGAATCAAACGATCCTGCAACTCACCGCCGATGACCTTGGGTGGGGAAACAGGAGCAGTCAGAAATCCAGAAGGGCTTTTGGATCCAAGGCATACCAGGATCCCTTTCGAATGCTGTGCCAACCTTGCTTTTGTATTTTACCAAACACTGGGACTAAAACGGGGCAGTCGGCTCAATTATTACAATCCCTTTCAATTTATTTTTGTAACCGTAACTGTTTTCCTCGGCCCTCTGCTGTGAATCATCAGTCCATGTCTGGGAAGCGAACGTAAAGCCTGATGCAGTCCCCGAGTATTATTTTAATTGATTTATGTTCACTGTTAATGTCCTATGTAGTTTTGCTCCCAGTGTAAATCATGTCCTTTAATGCCATTAAATGTATTTTAACTTAATTGGCATGATTTATTGATTTTAATAGTTCTATCTTGATAGAATTTAAATTTTGGCGCCCTTTCGGTCACATTTTTCAATATTTTAGAAGCATACGTAATCCACAACAAAAGCAACGCAAGCACGGCATACGTAAAGGCCCTTACATTTGAATACAAAAAATGATGAACAGATTCATATGATACAAGTTTCAGGTCACAATCGAAGGAATGCATGCATTATGGAGGATTATCTGTTTTTATTTTAGAAATTAACAGAGGAAATGTAAACATTTCAAGGTTTGTTTGCTCGAAAACATTTTCCAGTAAATTCAAGTTGACAATATGGAATCTTAAGGAAAGGGAGGCATGCAAATGTGCCGCCTGTCATCTTTCTCGATTTTTTTTTATCGATCTTCTTGTAAATATTTCTCAAAAGGCTGCATGAATGTTACCGACATAAGCGTAGGAAATAATGGATTTGAACCGGCTATATGGCTTGAAAAATAAAACAGAAAATCTGAAAATCGAGTTATCTAATATTCATTTTATATTTAAAAAAATATTCCATCAATGATATACTAAGGGTTATTTTTTAATTTAAGGTCCACTATGAAATTGAAATAATTCATAATTCTATTTCGAAGATAGGTGCATTGTTTGAATAAAATAAAAAAGTTATCGCATCAATTCATAAAAGTGCAGAACACACGTCCAGATAATCAATAATAAAGGCAGTAAAGTGTTTGATTCTAAAAGATCTGCAATGTTCAATGCATACATATATTTTTTTCATTATTTGAGAATTTATATTATCGTTTCTACAAAAAAAACAGGTATTTCAAAATATAATTGGACTTGTTATTTATTACTTTTATGGCCGAAATACAAAGGCAGATACAAACTAATAGGAAAGAAGAATTTCAAATTAATTGGGCACGGAATTTTGTACCGAGAAATCTGGAAATCACAATCTAAACTTTTAACTTTTTCCCATTACGGAGCAAAAACAGTTTAATAATAATGTAGTTCGAAATGATACAACTTTAAAAGACATGAGAAAAATATAAATGAATATGCAATTTGTATGGTATTTCGTTAACACCTAAAAGGTCTATTGGTTATGCTATAGATTATTAGCATAACCAATTTATGCATTTGATAATCTTTTAAGCCAAAACGGCAGAAATATTAGAAAGATGGAAAAAAAAAACACGTCTCAGTTTCTGTTCACGAAATAAAAGCAAATGCCTCGACTAATTGTTGTTAAATCATTACAAAAATTGGAAAGGCCACTTTTTTTTTGCAATTTGAGGGTTTTAATTTTGCATTCTGTATTCAATTTTGAGTGCCATTTTTTTTCTTCAAATGGATACAAAACCCTTCTGGGCATGATTATTTGGCATCTAAATGCTGCAGATGCATAAAGTGAAATTTTAAGTAATTTCCAAAAGAAGAAGAAGAAAAAAAAAAAAAAAGCCCGATTCTCTTTAAAACTCTTGCAGTATATTTTATTTAAATAATCAAAAGGCAGCCATTTTTAATGTTAAAAGGAAAATTAGTAAATCTATTTATGTTAACTCGGTTGTCGAATAGGTTTGGGTTTGGGAATTATGAAACAAGCTACATGCATACCAAACTCAATTTTTTTTAAAATCTCAGAAGAATTCGAATTTGTTTTCCTTTTCGAGAAGAAAGTGGAGAACTTTAGCTAGTCATTGACACATGGAAATTAAGCCAAAAAGAAATATAACTTAGATTATATAATTAATGACAGTCATACATACAAAAAAAGTTTTGAAAAATTCAATTGAAAAATATTTTAAAACAGCTTTGAACACATTTTAAAGCAAAAGAAACACATCTTAGATTAATGGTAATTTATATAAGTATTTAAAAATAAGCAAGTTGATATAAAAACATATGTTGTAAATTAGTTCTGTTCAGCATGTGATTTTGAAATATATAGCTAAGAAGGCAAAGAAAAAGCAAATTAATTTTGTTTCCAAATAATAACAAGAATGACACAAAAAAAATATTATCGAGTCTTATCACTAAAACAAGAACATTTTTATTTTATATAAAAAGAGTTTTTTTTATTGTTGACAATGAAACAGGAATCACCATAAAACACAATTATGTTACTGAATTAAACAACAAGGCTATTTATATTTTAAAAAAGAAAACTCTTACAGAACACTTTGACATGTTTCAATTTAAGAAAGAATTCTAGTTTCCATTCTAACACTGAAAATCAACAACTTAACGATAGAGAAAGAAGAGATGTTCTGCTGCTATGTTTCACACATGTAGAAATAATGTTGCCGTTGATTGTTCAGTCGCATGGTGTCAACTGTAACTACTTACTTTTGATACGAATCAGTCACTGCACAGAACATTGCCAAAACAGAAAGTTTAATTCATAAATTCTATTTTTAGGAAATAAAATTTTACACTCAAGAGTTCCGAAATAAGAAATGAAGTAAAAAAAATCTATATCACAATTTTCAAATAAATATTGATATCCAAGAGTTTATATTTCATTTTAATTATATGCCACACCTTAAATTTACAAAAATAACTTCACAGTTATTACATAAAACTGTACATGAAATTATAACCAGCTGCAGAAGAATTATTAGGGCTTAAATTATGAATACATCAGTACATATCTATAAATTTGGCGTCATACACTTACACAGAATAAAATCAATATTTTGCAAATTAAGTAATGGATATTAGTAATTTCATGTAAAGTTTTATACAATTAAAGACTACTTCCAACATTAATTTTTATGTTTGATTTCAGTATCAGAAATTTCAGTAATTCTCTTAATTATTTCAAAACTCCTTACAATTTTTGCCTTAAATATGTTGTTACTTAAATATATTATTACTTGTTGTAAACTTTATTCTCAAAAAATTGAATTTAGAGTGTCAATCCTTCAAAAAAATTCTTGAGACATTTTAAAGATGCCACATAAAAAGTTTAAAATTGAGAAAAATTGGTGAATATTTTTTTTTCTGAAAAAAAAAAAAAAAAAAAGTAAAATCTGGCAAGATAACTTTTTAAGAATCCTATTCAATCACTTTAATTCAAAATGAAAAATTACTATCTTAAAGAATGTTTAGTGATTATTTAAATAATTAAATTAATTTTATTAGTATAATCGAAATAATCGATGACTAACAAGAGCTTTCATTACTACTATTATTATAATAAGTAAGATATTAGGATATAGACCGCCAGAAGCATGGTTTTGAGAAACATCTCTTCAAAGGCAAAATACAACAAACTTGTTTGTCATCCAAAATCGAATCTAATTTCCTGCTTGTCTATAAGAAATTAAGAAAGAGAAAGGGGTGTACTATTAACTTCTTAGGTCGAAATAAAAGTAATATTAATTTGTTCCAAGTAAGTTATATATACATATATACACAAAATATATATTTCTTAAATGCCAAGAAATTTGTTAGATATTTCCATTATTGCACTATTTTATGAAATGAAAGGTTTTAATTATTTGAATTAAGAAACAAATTATAAAAACTAGACGGTCGTTGCATTATTTCTCATTAGTTTCACCTGAAAATTGTCTTAAATTACTAAAAATGTCACTCATGAAACTTGTTTCCAGCCTTTCACATCAAGATAGGGAAAAGATTTTTATTTAATCTGAAATGAATTTGAAAAAAATTAAGTTCTAAATCAATTAGCGTGCAAATGATGCTAACAAAAATTTATTTTTCCATCCAGACATTCCTGAAATATTCAAACAGAGAAACGGTGAACACGGTAATTCAACTTCCACTAAAGCTTTAAATTCAAGCTATAGATTAAAATGAGCATTATCAAACATGTTTGTTTTGAAGCCTAATTGAAAATTTAACCAACGTCTGTCATATGAGAATTTTTCTACATAAACATTATATATGCATTAGAGAAACTAATAAAAGAAACGAAAAATGTTTTTTAAGTTTTTAAATGGTTAATTCCACAAACGTCCTAATTTTCAAAATAAAGAATTTCATGTTTCGTATGGCTCTGATTCACAGATGAGAACCGGGGATCTTTAATGCATTTATTTTCGTCCCAAATAAGTAAAAAAAAAAATTAATTTTAATTAATTAAAATTAAATTAATAATGGCATTTTTTAGTCTCTAATTTAAATGAAAATGTTTAATAATTTACAGAACAAAAACCCCCCAACTGAAGTTTCAAAATGGGTTTATCGTCAAAGAAAGTTATTTCATGATCGAGATTGAAATATAAAAGTGAAGAATAAGTTCTATGCACATTCAGAGACGAAAGACTACTTCTAAGTGACATGGGGGAAAACTATTTCCTCCCCTCCTCTTACACAAAAATATCGTGAATTTCTTTTTGATTTTTGAGGAAGATATTAAATAAAATCTGTTTACTTCCAAGAGATAAAGTACAACAAAATGCAGATACCTTAAAAAGAACAAAATAATAGATGAGAAACTTATTTGAATTTAAAAAATATTAAATGCAAAAATTGGCAATAATCAAAGTAAAAAGTGATAGTATTTAATAGTAAATAAGTTTTGTTATCAAATATTCTAATTTATAATCACAATTTTTTTTTACTGAATAAGTGCTTTAAAAGGCGAATACAGGGCACTTAAAAATATTTATTTTCTTTAGAATACTTCGATATTATTCTTCGCATGAGAATAAATTCAATCTTATTAAAGCACTTTAAAATTTAACAGCATATAAAAATACTTTCAGTGATACTTCACATTGGCAATATCACAAAATTTCAGATCTTTTTTGGTTTCCTCCTTTTTTCAAAATAGCTATATACAAGTCAGCCTCTTTTTTTGCTATTTTTTAATGATAAAATTCAATATATCTGATTTTTGATAGCTGTTTTTCAGCTTTTAAAGAGTGTACAGGAATATATGAAGCAGAGGCGATAAGCAATGCCAAAAGTGGGTGGTTGGCCTCAGGCAAATTCCTGATTTTAAAAAAAAGTAAGGAAGATACAGTATTCTTTAAGAATTCATATTTCTATTTGCTTATCTTTTACCCCTACAATGAAATCTTAAGATAATGGGAATTTTGAGAATGGAGCGACATTCAAACAAAGGGCCTGTTATAGCTTGTACTCACCAAATAATTCCTCATTTTATCATCCCTTATAATTAAATAACGTGCATGTAACAAACGACGGAATATTCAAATAACTTCCTTTAAAATGTACGCATTGAATTGAAAATTTTATTGCTTACTGGATCAAAATAAAAATTTTAAAATGAATTCGAGAGATTGTACAGCGTGTGTGCAAATAATTCTGCGCTCCACCCACCCCAAAAAAAAACAACAGGTAGCACAGAATGGCATTGAATTGTTATTATCAGTCAGTATGGATTTTTTGGCTATTAGAAATGATCTTCAAAAACATTGAAGATGTTGAATTCGAATGAGTTAAATATAGTATCTGAAAAAAATATTTAATTTTTATTTTCTTAAAAATCAGATCCAGTGTTTGCGAAAATCATAGCAAAGAGCGAAATATTATCAGATGGAAAGATAACAATCAGAGATTATGGAATATTATTATGAATCATTATGAATAATTCAGTTCCCATTGGGGGACGAGGTTAAATAGAGGAGCTATCAGCAAAAGTACATCGCGATTTTGAATATGAAACAAATATAAGTTCATTTATTCTTTTTAACCTCTGTTCTTAAAGTATGCCATATTTACCAAAAGCTAATCTCAGATTACCTTGCATACATATATCAGCATAAGATCACCAACAGCCAAAATACCATATAATGAATCCATTGAATTGCAAAGAAAATATTAATATCGGATTTAACAAACGAATTAATCACATTAAAGGTCTTATTAGAACATAATTTCTAATTAGCAAATCGATATTTCACACTAAAAGTAGTTCCCAGTTAGATATAAAAACATTTGAAGCTGTATTAAAAACTGGGAGCCCGGAAAAGAACAAGGCAACTGTAATTAAACTCGGCCTATTTAGAACATTCTGTAAACGTAACTGAAATGTGGATTGATTCTTGTATAACTGAAAGAATGGTCTAAAAATCCCACAAAATAAAAGTTATTTCTGGACAGCGCAGCCAAAATGTTTGAAAGAGCATCCAATAAATAACAATGGACTATTTTAACATTTCCGAACATTATGGTACATAAAATAATTGTATCACGTGCCACTTCCTGTTACAATGTTTAGTGTCGCCCTCTGTTGAAAAGACGTCACTTTACCAGTCCTACTCATACAAAGGTATTTTTGCGTTCCTTGTAATTGTTGATCCTATATTATGTGCGCGAATAGTAGAAAAATTATTTTTATAATTAATATGGATTAAGTCAATTATTCACTAATGTGGACTGAACGTGAATTTTGGGAACAAAAATAAGACGGCCAAGTAAATTAAGTAACTATTGCACAGGCATCATATATCGTTTAATTGATGCACAGCAGTTGCTAAATATCATGTCCGTGGCCTGCAATCTGTATCAGATACACAATGCTGGTATCGGAATTTGTAACTCGTTTGTATATCGAAATAGCTTTTGCAAATGTTCGTTTCCCCCGAAGAAATTTTCCGCACATCCTTTGAATAATCAATGTGGAAACTTTTGCATCAATTATTGTTTCATTTACAGTTCAGTGTGCTCTAAGTAGATCATGTTTAATTTCGATCACTTAATGTTTGACGAGGCCAAAGACGGCATCTGTTTCATATGTATTTTTTCAATCAATGACAGAAATTAAGAAGCTTCAACAGCTTAGCCACCAACTTCTACTAAACAGACAACAAATTACTACCGATTTATCTCATAAAAAATTTTTATTGCATTCAATACATGTTTTAAAATTCTAATATTCGTAAATTGTAATGAAGGAAGGGGCGAAACCTTACTATTACTACTTTCGTTCCTCAGGGTCTTCATGAAAGAATAACTGTGAAAACCTTAATAAGAAGAAGTTATGAAGTTGATGAAAATATAAATTACTGACTGATGTTTCCACAGTTGCAATTAATGCTAACAGAGGGTAGAAACTGGCCTTCTTATCTAATAACCATCTTTCTCCTGACTGATATGGAAAGGGATGAATTATAAGAAGATATTGACAAGGATATTCAAACCTGAAATACAATCAAGATGAACTCGTCTTACTAGTGTATGATATCTATAACTTAAATGCTTCGCTGCTAACATTTTGCAGAGGAGAAAATGAATAATAAATGCAGTCCCTTCCTACAGCTGACATAGGAACAAGACAGAAAGCAGTCAATCCATATTTTGGTAAATAATTATGATACATTTACAATTTTTTAAATAATTAAATACCAACTGATTCATAAAAATGGACACAAAGAAATTTTATGCTTTACTTGGTTTGTAATACTATTGGAAATTAATTTACATAAAACAATGAAAGAAATTTAAATCAATGTGCTGATTTTATCAGAATATAATCATCCATATATTCAATCACAGCGAACAACTAGTTACTTTCTAGTTAAATAAAGAGCTTTTCTTGTTTTAGTTGTAAATTGAAATGATAATGTTATTCCTAAGAGCCAATTAATAAATGGAAGATAAAATATTACAAGTAAAAAAAAGCTAGTCATTGAAATATATTAATAAACTTATACAGCCTCCAATTCCTTAGAGTTTCTCTTAAGCAAAGTAGCATCAAGAGAGAAAATCATAAATGGTGTTCTCACTGTTGCAAAATAAGTGTCCCGTAAAATAAGTGTGAATTTTAAGAAGTGATCATTCAAAATAAAACGAGATCCACAATTTTAAGATTTCGCAAAATCATTACAAAAAAATTGGAGAAAAAAAAGATGCAAGATTAATGGGGCTTCACAAGGGTAAAAAATTATCTTTACTGTATTGTTACTAATACAACAAATCCAGAGAGCCAATAAAAAGCAACAGAATTTTGGAGCAAAGTAGACAAATTTGAGACATAAAAGACAGAAAAAGAAGGTTGAGATATATGATGGTAAGGTAAGGCACCAAGGAAACTGCAAGACCTCTCATCTTGCATCTAATACCAGCACCTTTCCATTCCCAGGGTCACAAAAACAGTAATTTTACGGTGTCCATAGCAGCACAGACTAATAACCAAAACTTAATTATCTTTAAAGAAGTAAAAATTAAGATTTTTTATTAATGCATAAAATAGAAACACATAATTGTTATGGGTGTAGACCACGAGTATACCTACAATTGCTGCAGTTTAGTTTACAGGAAATCGAACACTTATTTCATACACAGTATTAATTTAAAGTTTAGAACAATATAATCAATATATCAATACGACAAGAATATCAATATCTTTTATAAATGATTATAAAATTTATTTCTTATAATTAAAAAATAATCAAAGGAAGAATTAACTTTTTTAAAGGACAAAATGAAATTGTTAACTTTGTTTGAAACTATCAAACCACATGTGTTAAAGATAACTTTTTGGAACCAGATTTTATATAAAAAATATCCTCAAAATTAAAATAATGAAAATTCTGATAACAAACAGCTACAAAATACTGTAGCAGATGCATTAAATTAAGTTTCAATGACTAGAAAATTTGAATTCCTTTGGAATTCTATTTTACACAACTTTATTTTTAAATGAATACAGAATATAAGAAAACTCATTGAGTGATGAATACGTAAACATAAAATTTTAAACATAAAACAGAAACATTTTTAAAAAAAAAATTGGCATTGAAAATGATACTTGTTATTAAACTATTTTACAATAGATCAAATAATTTTGTTAATGTTCATTTAGATTTGCGTATTTTCTTAACAAAGCTAGGATGATGAAGAAATTTCAAAAAGCAAAAATATCAAGTGTTAAAAATTTTTTAGCTTTTGGAATCAATGACACATGCTACAGAAGTCAGAAAAAAATTATTCTAAAATCAAAAATTTATTAAATTTTTTTTTATAACAAAGCTTAATTTTATAAAATTGAAGTAGTGGCTTCCATTGACTGTCCAATGGAATAATTAAATAACCCTGAAATTACTTTTATTAATAACTGAATTAAAAAGAAAATAAATAAGCTTCCTTAAAGAAACACTTAAATGAACTTATGGATATACAAAATAAAAGAATAGGATGATTTTATGTTGAAAACATCAAAAATTTTAAACCATATCCAATTTTCCAATCTTTTTTAAGTTCCATAGTGAGGCACTTTTTTTATTTATTTTAATACATCAGCATCTTATTTAAGTTGCAACAAATACCTTTGGAGTTTGACATGCATCTTTAAAGGGCTGATAATTTATAGTAATATTTTATTCTACACATTTTCTTGCAAGATTATGGATTTTATACATTCTGTCTTCTCTAAAAAAGCTGCAGTTTGCCATTTTTTTATTATTTCTGACAGTTCATCTTGACTTTAAAAAATGAAAGATTTCCTCCCTCAGGAAATTGTCTTTTCTAATGATAATTAACTCTAATCGGAAAAAGAAATACAATTCCTACCATGGGCCATTTCCATTGGATTCTAGTTGAGAATAGATAAAAAAAAATCGGTTTTTTAAAAAAATCAATTATCGGGTGGGGAAAAAAAAGCAGTGCATTTTTATTAAGGATTATTGCAGCTCTATTATCTGCTTCATCCGCTTTTATGTAAAATATCATTTGAACAGATCCTATGTAAGTTTGTCTCAGAACACTATTCTTCGATTCTTAGCGATGAGATTCCCTCGAGTAAAACATTTTTTTTTACAACTTTTTTTTATAAAAGCACAAATAATCGATCCGCTTTAAAAAAATTGTATTTACAATCATCCATTTGAATTGTAAGAAATAAATTAGAAGCAAGTTCAGCTTCTCGCAGCAGATCCTTTTGTACAGGGAGGGTTATGAAGTGTCTTCAGATGCTGGTCTCGTGTATCTTGGTGGGTTCTACCAGCAGGTGGTATCCGTGGGGACTGGTCGGGTTGGGCCGGTTGTTGTTCGTGAGAGAGGCGCCCGAAGAGGAGGAGTTGACTGGCGACGTAATACTGGTGGGGGAATTCCTGCGGATCATCAGAGGGGCGGTCTCCCCGTCCGGAGTGTGGTTCCGCACAGAGTTGGTTTTGTGTATGTCGTAGGGGTAGTCGTTGGGCGACGGGGTTTTCACGTCTTCGTCGATGTAACTTATGTCGGAGAGCTGCTTGGGGTGACTGCGCGAACTGCGCAAGCTATGCAAGCTGTGGACACTGCGACGCTCCTCCATGTCCTCCAGCGTGCTCTTAAAGGCTCGCACAACCCTCAGCTGTGGGGGGAAAAAACATACAGCACAACAAAAAACATGCTTCATCAACACTAGGAAAATGAACAATTCAAAGAAAAAACCATTCCATGCACTACCACACACTAGACTACTTTAGTACTTTATTTCTCTAGCACTATCGTCCAAGGGCTGTCTTGAATTGAGTGTAATGAATCAAATAAAGTTTAAAAATTAATCTGCAATTTCCCCTCTCTCTAACATGCTTGAAGCAAAAAAATTAAATGCAGCATAAATATTTCATAACAAAATTTCACTTTTATTCCCTGCTATAAAACTACATTTAATTTTTAAGAAAACTGCTGCATAGAGTGACAGACTAACATTTGATTTACAAAGATCAAATTAAAAAATGAATATAATTTCTCTTTTTATTTAAAGTGTGTGTATATTATATACTCATAAAAGATTAAAACAATCAAAACCCATTTCTTGGTCAACAAAAATTAAAACGAAACTAATTAGGTCGAATAGTTGATTCAGTTGTGTTACTTTTTGCTTAGCTTATTTTACTAATTAATATTATATATATATATATATATATATATATATATATATATAAACTATTTATTCAGAAAGAAAACAAAAACACCTTGCAATTCTTAAAATACTGGATATTGCAAGATGAATTTTCTTTTAAATAAAAAAATAATCTTTGTTAATTAATAAATCTCTGTTAAAAATAAATTCTATGTAATATTTAAATAGTTTTAAAAAATCATTACTATTACACACATGGGCAATTCAGGAACAGCCTTGGAAAAGACCACCAGTTTGCTACAATAAATCTGTTTTTTTGTTCATTATATTTAATTAAATGAAAATAATGCTTCTAAATGAATTAATAAATCTTTTTAATGCTTACATGCATGACAATGTTTCTCTCTTATTAATGTAATTTTTATTGTAACAAATTAACGAAAAAAACTCAAATACTGATATCAAATAAGATATAGAAAGCATGTAACTATTTCTAGCATTTTGCACAGTTATTTTTATTGTTTCAAGAAAATACATAGTTTAATTCATTATAAAATGTGCTTCAAATTTAAAATGGAGCTGCACTTATTAATTAATAATTATGCTAACATAAGTATAAGATAACTATAAAAAGTTTTCAATTGTAAAAGTTTCATATATAAAAATGTCTATGTCATTTTGAGAATAATAATTTTTGGAAGCTTAAAGCACTGTTTAATAATAAATTATGTAAAAAAATAGAATATCTAAAGCATTTGACACATAAGATTTTTTATATAATGAAATCTTGCAAAATACAGAAATACGTTATGAAAAATGCTGAAATTAATGCACATACATATAAAAATAAACCACTCTCTAGCATTATAAACTGTAGTTAAAGATTTCAAAACACAGCAAGAATAATTTTAAAAAGTTGTTAATAATTACAAAAGGGGGAAGAGGGAAAGGATATATGTCTAAAAGACAAATTGAAAATGCCCTCAATAAATAATTAAATATTTTAATTTTTCAGTCGAAGTTTAAAAAAATAAGAAATCAGGAAAATAAACCCGGAATTTAAGTTCTTAAAAATAAATTTTTTTAAAAATTATCAATATAAATTTTATGTTTCCCAACAAACACATACAAATTCAAGCAGACAAATTTTTAACGTTCTGATTTAAATAGTTTTGAAAAATTTGTAGGCAATTTTCTTTATTAGCAAAAAAGTACTACTACACAATAATTAGAATTTTTAGTAGAATAATAGATTTTTAGTTAACAACTAAATAATGAAGGAAAATTTTACTTGCAATTCAATGAAATTTTTAGAGGGAAATGATGGATAATACAGTCCAAATCTTTCACATTTATTGTAAATATTTTCATAGAAAACTAACCTAGGAATTCAGAAACTTAGAACTGTACTAATTTAAAATAAAAGTGTAGCAAGCTGAATCCACAGACAAAATTATTTCCTAAATGACCCCTTATGGCCACAGTTTCTGCCATTAAGTCATAAAGAAAGAAAAATAAGGGGAACTTTTAAACAGAATCTGGGCATTCAAAAGTTTTTTTATAACAGTAATGAGTTATTCAAAAACATCATACATTTAAGTGCGTTGCCAGATTCTAACTTAACAGATTGTGCTTAATTTTGATGATGTTAATGTAAATAAATTATTTTGCAATATTTAATTGAAAATATTTTTTTTCTATAAGTGCATTTAGATTCAGAATCATGTGAAAAAATGTGCTAATTTGATGCAACATGCAATTTACATATTGTCCATTAACAGAGAAAATATTTTCAGAAAACCACAAACAGTTTGGGAAACAAGAAGAAAAAGTATTAAACAAACAAAAGTTTAAAATTCATTTCTAACAATCAAATTCATATTTTTCGCATGAATCCCCCAACGACAGAAAGTGAAGCTCAAAGTTGAAGATGCCTTAAATATTATTTCAGAGAAAAGTCTACAAAACTGAAATATAAAATTAAGAATAGTTTTTTTATTGTAAAAAAAGATGTATTTACATCTTATAAATATTATTTTGAAATGCCCCCTGAAAATATTCATGTGTTTTTCTAATTTGAGTATTTTCATTTAAAAGAAAATTTAATGTTGGCAAAATGAAGAAATTCAAATGTTTGTGGAAAGTGATCAAATTACAGCACAAAGTTTAACATTGAACATGCAACATACATTCAGCTTGTATATAGTAACATGCCAACCATTGAAAGCAAAATCAAAAACACTATAAAGAAATTCTGTACAAAAAGCAAAGTTTCCCATGCATATCAAAAGCCATATGAAAATAAGCATTTCATGCAGTTACATATATTGGATCAGAAAGTAATGCCGTTTGTAAATAGATTCACATCCCTGCATTAAAAATTTCATTATAAATGAGAAAAATCAATTTAGCTTAAAAAATAAGTAAGAATTCACAAGGTTACAAAATTCTTGCATTATTAGAATTCATTATTACGATTGTATAAGAAAGATTTTCATTGGTAATGATTAACAAAGTAAATATTGTAATAAAAGATTTCAGTAACCAATCTTGAATAAGGAACTAAAAATAGCTTGTATCAACTAATGCTAATATGTAAAAGTTCTTTGATAAAAGCTAAACACAGATGTTTCAAAATATAACAACAAATTAAAACCTTTCATAGATTTACCTTGAGAGAGATTTAGATTGAGAATATTTTATTCTTAAAGCAAATAAGAGAAAATTTGAAAGAATTAGTAATTTCTCAACAAAGAAATGCCAACTATTTTTTTTTATAAAGATTTTCAAATGGTGATAAAATATAAAATAATTTCTTATCAATGACAGAAATCACTAATTTTACAACAATTTCAAACTGAGTTCCAATATAAAATTTGAATTTAAAAAATTTCAACAAAGGGAATGCAATCCATAAGAATGATTTTGGTAAAAAGGCAATGTTGGCAAAATGCATCCAAAAAAAAAAAAAAAAATTTTTTTTTTTTTTTTTTTTTTTTTTTTTTTTTTTTTTTTTATGCATTTGGAAAACCAGACAGATTTTATTTCCAATTTCAGAAGTGTGGGGACAAAGACCTTACTGGAAAATAAAGGAAAAAGTTAAAAATCTTCAAGCTTGCTTACAAATTTCTATGCACACAATTACATAATGAATTCCAATGTTTTCAACTAAAACATGTCAATAAAATGAATCTGGAAAGAATCCTCATTACCATTCATTTTTGCTTCAAAGGTTTCATATTTTAAAGTTTTTTACATAGCGACTACAGAAACTAAAAAGCAAATTCAGATCTCAAAATAAAAGATTTTCATTCAAAATCAAAGATAAAGTATTTTCAGAGATCCAAACCAAGCTTCATCCTGATATTTGTAAAAAAAGAAAAAAGTAATAGTCTTCATATAAATATATATATAAAATCCCAAAACAAAATGTAAAAAACACTTTCAGAGATCCAAGACAAGCTTAATCCTGATACTAATAAGAAAAGAAAAAAAAAGTAATTGTCTTCATTAAAAAAAAATAAATAAATAAAATCACAAAACAAAATGTAAAAAACACTTTCAGAGATCCATGACAAGCTTAATCCTGATATTTGTAAGAAAAAAAAAGTAATTGTCTTCATAAAAATTAAGTAAGATCCCAAAACAAAATGTAAAAAACACTTTCAGAGATTCAAGACAAGCTTAATCCTGATAATTGCAAGAAAAGAAAAAAGTAATTGTCTTCATTTAAAAAAAAAATAAGATCCCAAAACAAAAATGTAAAAAGATACTATCAGAGATCCAAGACAACCTGAATCCTGATATTTGTAAGAAGAAAAAAAAAGTATTTGTCTTCATTTAAAACAAAAAAAAATTAAACCAAGAATGCGAGAGGAACAATACACGATTCATGGCCAGGAAGAGAAAGCGAAGGGGATGTGTGGGGTGGTCGGCATTACTTTCTGAGGGGCAGCAGAGGGGGTGGCGAGAAGACAGCGCACTTTGGAGGTGGAGTGAGAGCCTTGTGCATAGGATTCTCTGGTGCAGAGGAGTCCACAGAGCCCTTCGCTTCCAATCACCTACTTCACAATTAGGCAAGCACTTATTTCTCTTACGTTGCTAGGGGCAGAAATTTCAGAAAAAACAGTTAGAGTACAAAACCAAAAAAAAAATTTCTAAAAAACAACCGTTCCACTGCTACTGAAAGAGATGGTAGGACATTCAGATAAATCCTCTCTTAAAAGCAAATTCATTTTACTTGAAATAGAGGCATGTTTTAAACTTGGTGAAAAAGTTGTGTATATATATTCCCTAGATTGTTATTCCAAGCATTCAGTCATTCTAAGAATTTTAGCACATGGGACGATTAAAAATTTTCCTAGATTTTTTATATTGAATGTTTGTGCATTTTAAATAGGTTTTTATTTTAAAAAAATGAACTTTTTGCAGAAGGTAACTAGTTATATTAGATTTTTAAAAGAATAAGTAATTCAATGAAATGCAATTCACTGTTTCTGTTAAAGAAGTCTTGTAATCATATAGTTAAAACTCGAATCAATTTATATTGCATAAAACATTAAAAAGGGTTAAAACAGCCTCACATTAAATAAAGCATTGTACAGCAAGGATTTCAAATCCAATCGCTGCACTGAATAGAAAACTTACCAATTCAGCATGCGTTATACACCAAAACTTATTTTACACCAATTCTATCTACCAGTAAAGGTTTCATAAATATTAAAAGATTCTTAAAACAAAAAGAAAAAATTCACACAGGTATAGAAAAAAAAAGAATGTTATATGAAAGCACACAAGCATAGCTGAAACTCTAGAATATTACATTATCTGCAGAATATATATATATTATCTGCAGAATATATTCAATAAATTCTGAAGGTAAGTAAAAAAATTCTATTCTCAATACTTCATAGAGCTCACACAATTTATTTTTAGTGATGGAAGGAAAATCAAATGTGTATTGACAGAAATATATCTTAATATTTCTATCTTAAAACGCAAATAATTTTGGAGATTTTTTTAAAAAAAATTTATGATTATATTTTTAATTTTAGGTAGAGAAACTTTTATTTTAAATAATCAATATTTGATTCATAGATATGTAAAACAAATGTATATCTAATATTTTTCGGGTCAATTTTCTATTTTGAAATTGATATTTAATTTAATATTTTCTCTTTGTATAAGTAAAACCAGGAAGTTATTATTAAAATAAATTATATTAGGATACAGATGCTATTATTTATAAAACCCTTTTTTTCTTATAAAAAATTAAAAACTAAACTAAATCTATTTTATAAAATTTTGAAGCTAAATCTATTTCACACACACATATAACTGAAAAATAAAATATTTTCTATTTTTAAAATCAGAGCATATTAAGTTTAAAGGAAATGCAAAAAATAATTTCTATATTTTGCATACTTCATTCCGAAAACTGATTGACAAATGTAAGAAAATCTTTTTCTTCAATTTATATGTCAATGAAAAAAGAAAAGGGCATAGGGAGCCTGTTATTTAATTTCAAGAGTTCAATTTGTGAACTCAAATATTTAAAATGCTAAAAAGGGCAAGAATGAAATAATGGAAAGACTATTAATATTTTTTAAAAGTGACATTTCTATATCATATTTGTAGTATTTGTTTTTCAGAAAACTTTACTTTTATTTAAATAAAAATAACATATTCCAACTAGGAAAATTTTAATTTCATTTGCTTTGTTATTCATTTACATTAATTTTTTAAAAAGAACATTAACTTAATGAACTTAACAAAAGTAACACTCTTTTTAAAACAAAGTATTCAAGACATTTTATAATAAAGTATCCAATGATGATATTAATACTTATAAACAATTTAGAGATATTCATTGAAAATTTGGACTAATTTATATATCAAGAAGTCCTAATTACACTATTAGATTGAAATTTTCTTTCATGAAGAAATGGACTGTTTAACATCTAAGAAACAAAATTTTGAACAATGAACATACATCACCTAAATTCACGTCACATTTTGCATAAGAATACATGGATATTATATGACACAAAATAAAATTGAAGGTCACTTTCTAATAAACGAAGAGTTAAATTTTAAGTATTCTAGTGAACTTTTTTTTCATTATTTAATTTTTTTATAAATAAATCAAACCATTTAATTTTCCAGAATAAAAATTTCTTTTACATTAAAGAACATATATAAATTTTATAAAGTTGAGTGTAATAATTTCAGAAGAAACAAAAGAGTAAATATTTAGATGGTTTTAATTTTTATGTAATATTTCATTTAATCTTCTATAAATTATATTCTTTGAATTCTATTTCTCCAATATTTTTTTAAGATTTACAAACATCACACAGAAGCTAACATCAAACACAACTAGGAGAATCATTTTGATCCAGAAGATAAATATTTTTCAATTTTCACATATCATGCGACAGAGAAGAAAACAGTGCCATGCCCCATTAAAATGACATCAGTGCACATAATTATTGATGATAAGAAAGAAATCAGCATGCTCTTCTGTACAATAGAAGTATTATTACAAAGGGAAAGAAAAATAGAATCAAAAAGGAAAGTCATGCAGAAAGAGAAGTTTTAATACAGAAAGTACCTGAATGTCGTAGATATAAAAAGTGCAAAAAGATAAAACACAGTGCATCTAAGTAAAATATTTAGAACACTGAATCACAAATATATGCTGAACAATTCCCCTTTTCATTTTTATAAAATCCTGAAGTCAGTTTACAGAAAATAAAATAATTCTTGTAGAATGAGAAATAAAACCAGATTGCTTTGCTCTAACAAAACATCAATAAAATGCTTTTTAAAAATTTTGATACAGTCATTTTCAATAAATTGAACTAACAAGGTTATATTCTTGTCACTAATACATTTTTGAAGTTTTAACTCCAAACAAAATTAAAATTTACCTAATTCATTGTTAATATGTATACAGAGCCTAAACAAAGATTAAGATAATGAATAAAGCTAATTAGAAATGCTTAAATTAAAAATTTTGAAAGTTATGTTCCATAATTAAAGAATTCCAAATTCTCCTATAAATTTAAAATAGTGAATAATTTTTAAATTACAGGTTTAAAAAGGCATATTGAAATAAAAGTACCTGTAATACAGAAAATAATAAAGAGAACTTCAGGTCAATCCCTACACTCTGGAAACAAACAGTCAAGTTTTTAAATTAAATGCGAGTTCTTAATAGCTCTAATTACTGCATACAAATTATTCTGCAAAACTATCATGTGTCAAATTCTAAACGACTTTTAACATGATGAAATTCCATATTTGAAGAACAGAATTCATCTACTAATTATATTATTGTTAAAAAATTTAGTTTGGTATGAAAAACAAATTTTCTTTAAATAATTTCTTTATGAACAATTTGGTGCTTTTTAAAAATACTTGAGTTTTTTTTATTTAGTCTGTAGTAATAAAGAGTTATAAATTTCTTTCAATTCTTTAAATACTTCAGAAATAGCAAAAACAATTTATTATGTAATACGGTTGATTAAATACATTTTTTCTTATACTTAAAAATTAAAATCATTTCCGTAGGACTATCTTTTTCATTCTTTTGCTTTCTTATAAAACACATTTATATAAATAATGCTAATTATTTTTGTGGATTACTTTCTTATTAACTTACATGAAAACACAAAGCATACAAATTATAATTACGAAGAAAATATTAGGAAAAAAATTGACTAAACATACAAAATAGGTACACAAGACAAAAATAGACTTTTTAAAAAACTATGAAGCATACATAAAAGGATATATAAGAAAAGCATAATATGTAGTTTATAGTTTTCTTCTTATCATTTTGATTTAAGATAAATATAAATTTTCAAAATTAAAGCTTTGAAGTTTATTCAAAAGTAATTTTTAAAATAAAACAGTATATATTTTAATAAAATGAAACAAGAACTAAATATTAGAAAATAAAGCAATGAAGTGTTCGTTTTATTTATCATAAAATAAAAATTATATTAACTTGAAATTTTGAAAATAACTTAAAATTTATAGACTAAAAACGTTACACCCTAATAGAAGAAGGAAAAAAAATTACATTGCTTAGTTTAAAATTAAATACAGATAACAGCACACTTACAGACTTCTGTTAAACAGAAACAGTGAATTATTTTTAACTGTTTTACTTTTTACAAATTACGCAATTAGATATGTAAAATAATTGCTTGCCGTTCAAATTGTAGTACAAGAGTATTCAAGTATAGTGTAAATCTTGTTATATTCACAATATGTTATTACATTTACATGAAATGGCTCAAGAATTTATATTCGCATGAAGAATTCTGAACTGAACATCAAATTAATATTATAAAAGTAAATTTTTTTTGGATTAAACCTAATTTTTATAAACAAATTTGAAATTACATTAGTTTTCTTATCAAAACAACCGATCATTCAATTTTGAATTTAAAAAGTGATTGTACACATTTAAATATATATATACACCATCCTTTTCCATACTGTCAGTTATTTTTAATGATAAATTTTTAAGACTATTAGCATTTGAAACCATGAATAAAGAGTTACCTTATATAATATAATAGATACAAAATTCTTTGTTCTGGCCCTACTTTGAATTAAATACCAATTTAATTTTAAATAGATAATGCCAAAATTATATACATATTGTAAGATTTTGTAAGTTTATAGTAAATGATTTATTATTTCAAGAAGACTTAATATATTTCTTTGATAATGCTCACTATTATTAGCATAAATTTTTTCTCAAAACCCTTTTTAAATATAAAGAAGTTAATACAGTCAAATATAATGTGATTGGTAAATATTTCCATTGGCTTATCGAAACAGAATCTTTAAAACACTAGGAAAGAAAATGAAATATATGACTTAAAAAAGGTTTTTAAAGTCACATTTGCAAATCCAGTTCAATATATATTTGGAAACTGAAGAATAGCATTAATATTACATATACATATACATATTATATATATATATATATATAAAGCCTGCATGAAAAATATTTCCCATTCTTCCTACAAATGAAGCTACATTTAAAAAAATAAAATATAAAAAATATATAAAGTGAATCAAGAATTAAAATATCCTGTAACATTCCCACTATTTAACATGAAATTTTTAATAGCAACTCATAAATAATAATCTTATTATAGAATAAAAATTATCCTATGGTATTAATCTTTAAATGTGTCTTCGAAATTATATTTTCAAAGACATATTTAAATATTTAAGATAAATTTTGCGTCTACATTACACTTAGTTTGGTTTTCTTAAAAAAAGAAAAATATATATACATAAAATAGTTTAAAATAAAAATTTTACAAAGAAACCTTTAAAAAAGATGGTTATAAAATGGATTAAATCAAATATACAATTTGAATAGAAAATAATTAATAGAAATCAGCAAACATAGTTAAAAAAATTACCTTATCTAAAAAAAAATCATACAAAAGAAAATAAAATTAAAAAAAATATAGAAACTTTTTCATAATAAAGAGTAAAAATACCTAAATTTTATTAAAAAACCTTTAATCAAGACAAATTTAGATTCAATCTACAAATTACATACCTAAGGAATTTTATATTATCATTGTAAACATACAAAGGAGTCAAGTATATTTTCTTAAAAATAAGATGCTTATTTAGTTAACACATTAAATGAGTACTAAAAAATCTGCATAGAAAAGTACTGACCTGAGTTTGCAGGCGTGTGAGTCCTCTTATCCACAGAATCTGTCCCGTCCGACTTTTGACATCCTGAGAAAGGGATCCACTACTCCCCCCATCTTGTCCAAGTGAGGGCGCAAGGTCGTCCTCAGGGGTTCCTGAACCCCATGTGAATGTGTGAGGGATACGTTGTGTGGGCAATGTGGTGATTAACTGTCCCCACACTAAAGTGCCACATCCTAGAAAAATGCACCACAGCCACTGGTCCAGGGTGAGGGTAGTTGTGCTGAAGGCATAACCACCAAACTGAATGATCACCACCTATATATGTGCATATATTACGATGTACATAAGCAAATTATTTTGGTACGAAACACTTAAAATTCAATAATACATTTTGGTTGGAAGATTTTATTTTATATCAATTAAAAAAAGTATCTCTAAATAAATATTTCTCACTCTTTCAGTATGCATTGATCATATATAACACTAATTTTAGTTTTTCTTGTCCTTTTAGCCAAATTTATAGCCTAGAAAACGAGACTACACAACCTCAATGATTTTTAAAGATCAAACAAATGAAAACTGTTTTAAAATATCTACTTCCAATGTATCTAACTTCATATGTTTATTTAAATACTTACTACTCACCAATACATCCAAGACATTTAATGCTGTTTAAATTTGATTAAATTGCAACTTCAAGACTATACATTTAAAAAAGAACAAATGAAAAATTTTTAACATTCATGGAAAAAAATTTCATTAATGTCAAAAATGCAGGACAATATTGAAAGAACTGAAAATTTAAACAGAAATCTTTTTCTTGTACAAGAAATCTATTCAATGCTGAAGAAAACAAATACAGAAATTATGATATATTATCCATTGACTTGCAAAATCTAAATAGAATATACTCTTCACTGTCACAAAACTGTAACGGAATTGTCTATTAGTATTAACAATATAAATGTTCATTTGGGAAAAAGGGATTTAGTTTAAAGGGCCAATTTCTAGTTAGATGAACCAGAAATTTAAAATAAAAATCTGGCTTCTGGTAAATAAATCTGGTTTTAGTTGGCTGAACATTTCCAACTTGGGAAATTATACAAAACTGGTTAGGTTGGAAATTATTGTTATTTATCAAGGGGTAGGGGAGGAGACATTGAAAGACAGTCTACAAGCAGTTCAGCAGAAATGGTAAAATCGAAAATTAAAATCGGAAAATGAAATTGTAAACCAAAATACATTATTCGCATCAAAATACATAATCATGGTCATTATAGCTGTGCAGATGAGCATCGCTAAAACAAATAATTTGTTGCAATATTCATGAAATAAAGAGATAGCTAGTTGAATTTATTTAAAAAGTAGAAAAAGGTGATGCCAAGTGCATAAACTTAACACAAAACAAAAGAGATACCATTTAATTGCACATATTAATTGAATCCTTGATTATCGATTTTTATAGTATGTTAACTTTAAAATAATTTTTTTTGTAGTTTAGTTTAGTTATATTAATGTCCCATTGTAAAGCAACACTAGGGCTATTTTGGGACGGACCTTGTCATTTAGAACTATGGTCAGATGATGAAGACAACACCTGAACTGGCACCACACCACACCAGCGGGAGGACGTTTGGCCTGATAGATTTAATGTGCAAGACACCCCCCTCACATGATGGTTCTACAATGGAATCGAGTCTTGAACCTCAAATCCTCCAGTTTTGAAGCTGTGACATTGCCACCAGGCCATCTCGGCCTATGAATTTTAAGCTATCATATTAGTAAATACCCAGATCTTCCATAATGAAATGGATTTTTTTTCAATAAAACTCAAGAAACCGAAAACGAGAATGGGTGGAGATAGAAAGCAATTACTTAGAGATGGACTACTGATAGCTTACTCATCTCTCCCAATATTGCAGCCTTTTTGCAAAGACTTTCTCTTCCATTGAAAAAATTATGGGGAAGACATTGATTTATTCATCAGTGTTGAAAATGGAAAAGACCAAATATGAAAACTTTGAATTTAACACCTTTTATCAAGATTCATTATGCATACAATGAAATCACAGGTTTAGTGAAAAAAAAATGAAGACACCAACTTAATATTTGGAATCATATTTTACATAGGAAATGGAATTCTACCTGTGCTGCTGTTGTGATGATCAGGATGCTGTAGAAAATAGGGTTTGTGAAAAGTCCTTCAAAAATGTTCCGCTCTCCGTGGATTTTCCGGGCATTCATTTCATTAAATAGCGTCATCATCACAAATGTGTTGAAAATGATAGTGAAGTGTTCAGAAGGCTTGGCCCGCAGACCTGTATTCAGGCCAGAGTCAATGTCAAATATTCTGTCCCCTAATTAACAATAAAAAAATTAAAAGAGTCAAACAAAATAAAGAATTACGTGCAAATAGAAGATAGATTAAAATTCTTTTCATCTGTGTACATGATCAAATTATATTACCAACATCTAATTAGTTCAAAAAAATTACTCTAAAATTTATCTTCTTTTTTAAAAGATTATAGAAAATCCATTTCTTTTGTTCAAAAATATATGACAAAATAACAATTTTGTACAATTTTAATCAAGAATATATATATCAATATGAATGTGCACATTTAAAAGTAACATAAGGTAGCAACAACAACAAAAATCTATTCTGATGAACACATTCAAAATGAATAAGGTGGACTAGCAGTGGAGAGACGATGTAAATGGAAGTTGGAAGAAAAGGATTCAATTTTCGAACTGCCACTGTTAGGTGGAGGCTACAGCGAAAATTATCCAATTCTTTCGTGTTTTGAAATGAAATAGCTAATTGGCGAAAAAATTAGTATACCTAATAATAATGAATAATACTTTATGTAATTAGTATACCTTATTAAATTCTTTCATGTTTTGAAATAAAATAGCTAGGTGGCGAAAAAATATTAGTATACCTAATATATTATCACACAATGATAATAAAACATGACAACAATGGTATGCAAAGTATGGTATTTTAGCTTATTTACACCACTGAGACAGCCTCAATATTAAGTCAATAGATTCTGAACAAAAACAGATGTTGCAATAATATCAGATTTATATCACCTTTTAATATTCAAACAGTCCAATTCATTCAGTAGCAAGACAGATTTGTTTAAACTACATATTATCCAAATTAATTCATTTGTCAGAAATGTGAAGCATTTTCTAATATTTCCATTCTATATCAGGTAGAAGATCAGAGTAAAAATAGAGTAAAGCAGAAATTTTTTATAATAATCAAGAATTATTCTATGGAGTATATTTCATCATATTCCACAACTATTTTCCACAACATGATAATCATTTAATTTTGGAGAGATTTGAAAGAAATTTGATATTGAAAATCTACTCCAATTCTTTTAAATATGTAAAATGCAGGAAACCCAATTTATATTAACCTCTAGCTTATACGTAGTACAAAAGTCGTATAAGGATTTTCTTTACCTTTCCTTATGGCTCGATACAACTGCTGTACCAGCAACAAATTTGGATTTCATTTCCCCACTTCATCTTTCCAGCTGAACCTTAATTGTCCCATAAAATTCTCTCCCTATTGTATCATACCTCTCAGGGTAGGGAAATTTTGTTCTTCACTTGTTGCAATCAATGTTGGCAACAGTGAATTTAGGGATCCATATCTTAAAGATATTTCTTTTTAAAGTTCCTAGGGGATATGGAATGAGTTAGCATAATTTTACTTGATTGAAAACATGGAAAGAAAATGGCTTGCTAAGATGCTCAACAGTTATATGTATGACTAGCAATGTAGTTCTTCGTATTGATAAAGAACTTGGTGACTACTTAGCAATGAATTTTGAGGCAGATATGAAGTATCCTGAATATTTGAGAACCTTGATGAGAGTGCTTGCTCTAGAGCATTTAATACTCTATCGCATTGACAATGGCATCATAATCAATCCAGATAAGAGAGTAGTCTTCAAAGAACTTTCTATGAGCCTTTTTTGTTATTGTAGCAGCTTATCAGCAATTTTCTGCTCAACAGCCACTGCTTATAGTAGGGACTGTTTTTGTGTACATTTTGGTGTCATGCTTTGCTACTCTATTTTCATGTAGACTAAAACATCAATATTCACTACTGAACCTGTTGGAATCTTTCACTGTATTCATACTGAACAGATTTTTTTGGTTTGTTTTTGTAACGATATAGTTATACATATTTGCCACTTAGAATAACAAAAACAAACACAACAAAAAAATAAAATAAAAAACTGCACCTGCAAAAAGTAGCGTAAAGATGACAATTAGTTGGTAGATGGCATGACCCAAGATATTCTTCATCATAGTGCGAGAAATGAGAGGTTTCGAACGGCCATAAGGCTTACGAAGCAGAAGATCTGCAGTGGGCAACTCTGTGGCCAGTGCCAAAGATGCCAGTGTGTCCATGATCAAGTTCACCCACAGCATCTGAACAGCTTTTAAGGGACTGTCCTGTAATAAAAGAATACTGTCAATAATGGTCAAAGTGTCAAATAGTAATCTATATTTCTTGATTCATTTGTGAGTAAAATTTAATAATGACTATATCATCAGATGTTTCCTTCCCCAAACTTCATCCCTTTTTGAAGGAATCTTAACATTATACTTCACTATGAATTTTCTGTACAGAAAAATCTAAATATTCTTCACATAAAAATACTAGTTTAGTTTAGTTATATTAATGTAACTTTGTGAAACAACATTATGGCTATTTTGGGACGGATCTTGTCATTTTGAACCACGATCAGATGACGAGGACAAATATTAGAACTGTCATCCCCCTCTCCACACCACATCAGGGGGAGGATGTTTGGCCTGACATAATTAACGTGCAAGAGACCCCCCTACACAATAGCTCTTCAGTGAAATTAAGTCTCGAACCTGAAACCCTCCAGTTCCGAAGTCGAAACCTTACCACCAGGTCACCGAGGCCCCTTAAAAATATTAAATAAAATGTTTGACATACCCGTCTTTACAGTTTATATTTCATATTTCATGAACTTATGTATATCATCAAGGATAATCTCTTTCCCCCCACTGCTTTACCAGAGATATAGCACAATACAACCTAGAGCTCCAAACCTGAACAATTGGTCCAATTTCTTCAGCTTTCATCGCCAATTTGTATTTCATCATGCAATCAATAATTTATAATGAATTCTTTCTTTTGATATGTCATTAAAAATAGTAAATATGACCATTTTGATATTTTGACAAAAGTAGCTAGTGCTAATAAGGTTAATTCAGCAATGTCTATCAATTATGACAAATTACATCAAAACACAAAAAGAAGTGTGTGAAAAATAAGGTTGGAATAATATAAATAAATGTAATAGAATAATTTCAAAGTATCTAGATGGGTTAGCTATATTTTAAAATGGCAAAACAAAATTAGCAGAATTGGTCTAATTACCAAGACAGAAGGCTATATCAAAGTTATATTTTGCTATATCTCTGGGGATGAAAAAAGAATATATGACCACTGATAGAGTATCGTGAGATAAAAAGTTCTGACAAGTTTTTTCTTCAAAAAGAAATGAGTAATGGGAAATAAAATTTTTGAAATTGATTCATTGGTAACGGTGGCAAAATTTCAAACTCATGATTTCCCAATCAAACAATATATAATAAAGCAGTTTATTCTTTTAAAAATAGAGAGTGAAGAAAGTCAAGCGATTGATAACATATTTATAGATTATGAACTTTTGCAAGAAACAACAACTGGCGTCGTCGAACCAGCAGTCATGATTGTGTGACCAATTCATTAATTTTTCTATCATTTTAATTACATAGATCATTGAAAGAATAATTTTCGATGAAACGTTTATTTTATTCTCTTCCAAAGTTCCCGTTTCTAAACAATAAAAAAAAATGTAAACTTTTTAAAATATGTAAAATTGACAAGCCTTGCATAACTGATAAAAATTATACTCATACAGCAATTAATTCCTCTTAAAAAATTCTCTATAGCACAAATACAAATATTAAAACAAATTTTAAAATGTTAATGAACATAGAATTGAATGGTATGCCATTTAATAGTTGATTTCAACAGTTATACTATGCAACAATACAACAATTCTAGGTATAAGAATTCACATGTGACATTGATTTTTCCTGAATGGTTTTAGATTTATCATTTTAAAGACACCAATTTATTAATATTTTTATCAGTAAGGAAAAAGGATGAAAGAAATGATTGAGATCATCACTTTGTTATTGTAGAGCAAATTGAAACAGTTTACCTCAATGGCACAGGCCCCAACAAAAGCCACAATAACAGCTACTACATTGACTGTCAGTTGAAACTGTAGGAACTTTGCAATGCTATCATACACATTCCTTCCCCACATCACAGCTTTTACAATACTTGTGAAGTTGTCATCTGTCAGGATGATGTCGGAAGCTTCCTTGGCAACATCCGTTCCTGCAATGCCCTAGGAACGCAGAATTCAATATTTATGGTTTGAATGTAAAACAAATCAATTGCACAGCCTTATTCAATTCATTCCAGAAATTGTTTTTATAATTGCTAAATTGTTTTATAATTACGAAATTAAATTGTCCAAGTGATATTGCCGCATAAAGAAAGTTTACCACGAGTTCAGTGGCCGAATGGCCAAAGCACGCTATCCAAATCCAGAGTTTGCAGGTTCGATGCTCGTCATGGTTGTTATATCCAAAGTATGGATTTTTAGTTTGTTTCCTTGTGTTTCTTTAATTATTGTTTCCTTATGTTCTTTAACAATCTAGACCTTTCTTTGTTATGGAAATTAATTGTTTCTTGAATATTCTGTTAGTATTTAAAAGCTGATATCCACCAATCGTGGGTAACTTCTTAACCTAGTAAAGTTGCAAGTCCCTACTTTCCTTCAATAAACTTGTTGGTTAGTTTAAAGTTGACGGTGTGTTTATTTAAATCCTCATGACAATATAATTTCAGGCTTTTTCTTTTTTTTGCTTACTTATACTTTACAAAAGAATCGTACTCAAATGAATGAAACAGCAATTTAACTAGGATTTTCAAATACTTTTCATCAGCATCTTTTATAAATTCCAGATTTTATATACTTTTTTTATGTCATTGATTTTATTAAAAAGCTATTTAATTGTTAAGTAAAAGAAGAAAGTTTTTAAACAACATATTTGAATTTATTTTATCAAATTATTTTTTAAAATAAACTCTAATAATGATCTATAATAAAAACAAAAGAAACTAATTTTCAATGAAAATATGTTTGTGCCTTCATGCTGGGTATATAATCGGTATTTATTTCTTACAGACAACAGTTTTGTTTCATAATATAATCATAACAATACAGACGTTTCTAAACAATGAGCTGATTTCAAAATAATTACTGCAATTAAAAAATTAAAGTTCACAGGGGAAAGTCATTCATCCAAATTAATTGTAGATTCATCACAAACAAATTATTTGTGAGTAGCCTGAAATCATTTGTATTATTTATAGAAGAATTCTATAAAAAATTTGATAATGCACAGTCTAAATAAGGCTAATTAAAAGAATATACAAAAATACTCAATTCTCTTTATTCTTATTATAGAATTCATTTTGCCATTTTATGGCTTGTTAAGCTGTTAGAGTACAATGCTATAACAGGATTTGTGTGGCAGAACTTATAAATCAGTGCTCTCTATTTACTCTCATATTCACTTTAGAAATAGGGGACTCACCATGGCAAATCCTACATCAGCCTTCTTGAGTGCAGGTCCATCATTTGTTCCGTCCCCTGTAACAGCCACAACCTCACGATTGGGGTTTAGCTTTGAATCAATGATGCCCTTGACCAAAGTGTATTTGTCTTGAGGTGAAGATCGAGCTAAAACCCTTAAACGGGGCCACACTTTGTCAAACAAATGTTGTTGAAACTGAAAACACAGCACAAGTTATTGAACGACATATTTACAATGTAAATTATTTTGAAAGCCTGATAATAATGAGGAAATGTTACTGGATATTTGTGCTAATAGAGAAGTATTAATGTTATGAATTAAAATTGTTTCTTATTTAAAAATCTGACTGGAAAGACAGCATTTAGTAAACAGTACTGCTTGATTACAGATTTTAATAGTACAAATATACTTAAGAACATATGATACCAGTATATTATTCATACAAAGAATAAGCATATGATTATTCAAACAACTTTTTCATGTTAACAGTTGTTTTCCTACCAAGAAAAATATATTTATATGCGTCTGGATTAACATTTCATGCATTCTGTGCAAAGCAATATAATTAAAGTTATTAATATACTTCCATGAATTAAAGAAAAAAATTTCATAAATCATCCGAATGATTATATTATAATTCTTTTTATAACAGAACAGAAATGTTATTGTAAAGGATATGACATAATCAGTCCTATTAATCATATATCCTCACTAATACCACATGACTTCATTTTTTCACAAATATTACCATATAAGTTTAGGTTTCATATTTAAAGACAAAAAATAATTCCTGAGACCTTGAGCTATAATAGATCATTTCCTTAAAGCATCTTATATCAGAACTATAAAAATGTGGAACATCACTAATTTCCAAATTTGAAATGTATTTAAAATATAATTTATTTCAAAGGTTTTAATACCCTAGTTATAGCAAACCAATGGTGAAAACCCGTCAAGAGTTGCTCCTATTTTGTATTGTATAAATTAACGTAAAAATAGTATATCATATTTAAATTATGCACGTTTTGCATTATGATTGCATTTACATGATAATAGATTTGATCCAAAACTTGAAACGGAATTAAAATTTGGCTAATATGCCAAATTTTATCTACCTTGATTGTTGTTTTTTTAATTATGTTTACATACATACAAACAGGTTTCCGTTTTCTTAATTTCTGTTTAGAAAGAAATCTGTCCATACTTTTACAAAAACCTACAATTTTGGTCACATACTAAATTTCCTATACTTTTACAAAAACCTACAATTTTGGTATCATACTAAATTTCCTATAGCTAGTTTACAGTATCTGGAAAATATCATGTTCGGAAGGCTTTTTTTTTTAAAATTCAGATAAAGAAGGTTCAAAACTTTTAAATTTCAGTTTTTTGATGATTGCAATATTTTTTTTTTTGCATGTTTTATACATAAGAAAATAGAACAACACAACATTTCTAAAAATTATACAAATTTTATGCAATGAAAAAAATTTATTTCAAATATTTACTAACATTTAAATAATTTATGAAAGACTATTTAAAATGTAGTAATAAATTTTTGTTAAGAAATTTTATTATTCTTTTTGCTTACCTCTAATATCTAATGTGTAATTTTCTGAAAATTTAACCAAAATGAGCCCAATATTTCATTAAATTATTTAAGCTCATAAAAATATCATATAAAACATCATTAAAGTTGAGAATGCATTATATTAATTATTCCATTATTTTAATGAATTCTGATACGTTGTAGTGCAGAGTTTTCATATTTCATAATTTTATGATTAAAATAATGTGCCTAGTTTTTTAGAATGAAGCGTCAGAAATAAGAAGGAGTCTAGCTTTCATAAACAGTTAAAATAAATGACATAAAGGAACTCTCTGAGGAGTATAATTGCACAGAACACTTCAATTATAGCATTACTCAAAATTTTATAAAATTTATTCAATTGTTGAATTTTTGAAATGCTCTTCATTAAAACAAACTCACTTCGCCATTACTGTCTCTTATCCTGCGATTAAATTCTTTGCCATCTAAAACTAAAAAATCATCACCAGGCCTGATGATGCCACATTTCAAGGCAATAGACCGAGCTGTGTTCACATTGTCTCCAGTCACCATGCGAACAGTGATGCCTGACTTTTGGCATTTTTTGATTGCATCAGGAACCTAAATAAAATATTTTGTTCCATTTCAGATTTGATGAAAACTCAGAGAAGTCAACAGTATTTACAACAATTTAACTTATGTTTCAAATATAAATGAAGTGAATGTTATAGTATTTTAAAGCTTTTATTCTGTTATCTAGATTTAGTTATTTTTTATGACATTGTATGAAAAACTTATGCAACAAAAACTTTTGTAGTATATTACATCTTCAAGAAAAAAAGTTAAGACCTCTTATATATAAAATATCTTCAAAAAGTAAAAAAATACAGATAAAAAAAATAGTCTTATATAGTAATTCAATTTTGCTATTACTTTCTAAATTTATTTTAAGATAATTTTTTTTTTGTTCAAAATCAAAAAGAATTATATACTTCTTGACTTGTACATATAAATACCAAAACATAAAATAATATATATAATATCAAGACACAAGTTTTAAAATTAGTTAAATAAATTTTGCCTCAAGTAAAATATGTATTATGCTAATTACATCATATATTCTTTATGAAGTCATAAATGAATGACCATTTTAATGAATCAAGTTTTTTTTAGGATCTAAAATTACATAGCTTATTTAATGAGTATGTTTGTGGGAAGGAAAAGACAATATTTAATAGAATATGCCCAAAATAAATTAACAAGGCAATATATATATATATATATATATATATATATATATATATATATATATAATGTTTTATTTTAACCAAATAAAAGAAAAACTTTTCATTGAGTTACTGTTTGGAATTCTTACGACCATTTAACACAGAAAAATAATTATCACATTACTTTGATACACAAAACTGACCTCAGGTCTGACAGGATCCTCAATTCCCACAATGCAGAGGCATGTCAATTCTGAGATAATTGCATCTTCATTTTCCCAATCTGGTTCAGAAGTGATTTGAGTTTGATTCTGAGCCTCAGCTGCATATACGTAATCTTTATATGCAATGGCAATGGTTCGTAGCCCATCGCTAGCCATGGGCTCAATAACTGTCTTCACTAATCGATCCTGATCCTCTCGGGTAAATGATTCTAGTTGACCGTCACGACCAAAGATAAAATTACATCTGAAGGAGAACCATTGTTTTAATTATAAAAAGAAAAATGTGGCATTTGAACAACAATTTAAAGCATACCCAATAAACTAAAGAAAACAGGCCCACATAAAAAATTTCTATTAAATTATCAAAATAATTGAATATACTAGAAATTTGAAAGTTAATATTTATCATATTCAATAGTACTTTTTATAACAGGATGAATGTAGTTTGATCACTGTACAGAATTTTATAAATAATCAAAGACAAATTAAATTTGATGTTTTAAAACAAGGGCATAACTCAAACCAGCAAAGAATAAACATGCTGATTTTAAAACATATTATTTTAAGTACATGGTAGATAAATTCCATATTTGACTGAAAACAACAGACTAAAAACAACCAAAAGTAAATAAATTTTAGTATTTCATCTTTCTTCCAAAAACTGGTTGGTTTTCTAGAATATTAAAGCTCTGACTATCTACATTGCAACAGCATTACTTTTTGAAGGTCCTTAAAATTTCTGTAATAATTTCAATGAACTTCTTTCATCGCTTCACGAATCATCAAAGAAAGAACCAATGAGTACGTAAATTCCAGATGTCTTCTTTCATTGTTTCAATAATATTCCACAGCATGTCTGAATCATGCTTAATTCAACAAAAAAGAGCATCAAATCTAATCGCATACCTGCTTGTGACAGGAAAATGAAGTTATGAAATCTATCACACCATTCAATTGTTTTAGATATTGCTGCATTCTATGTTTCACGAGATAATTCATTTTCTGAGATGATTGCAATGATAATAATCTATTTAGATAAGCTAAGAATATTAATAAATGCATTTGATATAAAAGTATTGTGTATTTTCAGTTTTCCACTTCTTTTTATTAAAGATTGGATATTTTACTTCTAATCACAATATTTTACGTTCAATATTTGCAAATACTTTTTCATACTTGATAGGAAAAAAAATCATACTTTTTAAGAACCATTTCAGATGCTCCTTTAGTGAAGACCCGAAATCCCCCTTCGATGGGAATGACAGTGCTCATGGACTTTCTAACAGAGTTAAAAGTATACACCTTGTGAAGTTTCTCCTCAGGAATGTCATCCCGTACAGCCTGATAGTCTTTGCCTATGTCCTTCACAAAGGTGAGCAGGGCACATTCTGTTTTATTGCCCACCTGCTTAGGAAGCTCCACATTCAGAGGGTCGACCTGTTAATGAAATTGATTAGCCTGCTAAATCATTGGAAATTAAATGCAAACATCAAATGCTTGGGAAAGAAACTTTTATCACCATTAAATCTGAAAGTTTCTACTTTTCTTTTAAAATAGATTTATAATAATGAATTTTTTAGCAATTAATGATGGTAAGAAAAGATTAAATGACTAGCTATTCATTTTTCCTTAACAATAATCCATAATTATCTAAAATAAGATCCATTTAAAAAACTATGAATATATCAAACATAGTTTAGCAGATATGAGAAGTATAAAGCAGTAAAATAGTTGCCATATGTCTCAATTTTCTTTTATTAATCTCTGAAAATTAGAATTTCCCCTCCATTTTAAAAGAATTTTTGTAAATATGCTGTTCTAATAGGCATTTAATGTTCTGCTTTCCCTATCAACGATTTTTTTCCCCCATTCCCCAAACAATGTCACCCGATCCTTTTTTTTATATGATATTTATAGTTCTGAATTGTCACATTCCACTGATTTTGTTTTTACAAATGCATCAAAACTTCAAAAAATAACTGAATATAACTTCATATTACAGATAAAATTGACTTATAATGCTGATAATTATAACTGTAATTGATAATATTGTCTATTCAGAAAAGTAAGTCATCTATTTTATAAAAATAAATGAAAACAGAATGAAAAAAAAGAAATAGGTAATGAATAATGTATGCATAAAACTTTCTTATTACAGACCTAAAATATAATTCCATCTCTACTACTAATACATTCAAGGCAGAGGATCTTGACGAAAGTATGCTAGGTAATGTGGATTAAATCGTAGTACTACGACTCCCACCTTTAATGTGTCAATAAAGATGAATGCATGCATATGTGTGTGATGATACTCTACAAATCAGACCCTTTACCCTACAGCTACCAAACTTGGCACACATATATTTTTAACAATAAAAATGTGCTCCCTTGGAGATAATTTTTTGGAAATTTTAATAAGAGTTTCAATTAATTAAAAATTAAGATGAATTTTTGTGCCTTCTCAGGATAATTTTCTAAATTATTATCACATGAAAATAAATTTTGCATCATCGTAAATTTTAAAAATTGTCTCTAACTATACAAATTTAATAATTGTTGAATTTCGGCAATTTTTTTTTTTTTTTTTTTTTTTTTTTTGCTTAATTCTCATCCACAGATTACACTGTTCCTCTGAAAATAAAATAGTTTTTTTAAAATTCATTTATCAACAAGCCATTTTCCACAGATGAAAAAAAAAAAAAAATGAAGGATTTTACTTAATATCTGTGCAATTTACAAGGCATATTAAAAAATGTTACAATAGAGCGAAATTTATTAGATAGATGAATCACACATTTTTATTTGTAATAATGCCAGAGTGTCATGGGTCTTATCTCCATTAAATGGAACTCTCTCAACAAGATTTTTTTTTCTTCATTAATCATGAATTCTTTGCATTTTTTTTTAAAGATTTGAAAAAAAAAAATGAAAGCAAATATTTTTTTAATACTTAGAGAAGCTAAGATTCAAATTAAGTGAGCAATATATTTGAAGTAATTTATGAAACACACTTCAAACAATATAAAATTTAAACTTACCAGGACACGTGATGTATAAGCACTGTTAACAGCTATTCCTGTTACAAGTAAATCAGCAACATTTGAAGGTAGATTCTCATATTTGGGCATATCTATATGATGGGTTCCTGAAATTTTCAAACTAATTTGAAAATATACAAAGTAGTAGACTAGTAAGTGATTATATAAAATTAACGAAAACAAAAAGCAATTATAAATTATAATTCTGCTGGTTACTAAATTTTAAAGGGAAAAAATTAGCAAAATGTTATTTATCTACTGCTATAAATCATCTAACATCAAGAGAATTCCAAAAAATTCCACATTTTTCTTGGAGATTAGTTTTCATCTACTACAGTAAAATTGTTTGTAATTACATATGGCCACTTAACTGAATACTCACTCTTTGTATTCAAATAGTATAGACACATTTTATTTCTTTCAATGTTATTAAATTGAGAAACATTAAATGTCTATCAACAACTTTCATATATTACAAATTTATCATTCATTTTCTGTGCATTCATTTTAGTGAAAAGATTCGAAATTGATGACAAGCCTTTAATTTGATAAGAGAATAATATTTTTAATGAATATAAGATGCAATGAAAATGTTAAACCCTAATAATATCAACTATAATAACAATGTCTGCTTGAGGCATTTTATGATTGCTATGAAATAGTACCAATTATTTCATAAAGATTTTGCAAATATCAATTGTGATTCAATCACCAATATAATTAGTGGTTTCTTTGCCACAAGGATAACATTTTATTTTTTCATCGTAAAAGATCAGTCATTATTGTATATTTGACTTGATGAATAATTAAAAACACTTACTTTTAGAAAAGTATCAAAATTAGCCTCTTTGAAAAAAGTTAATTCTGTAGAAAAATGTAATTTTCACTAATGATTCTATTAGCAATATTTGTAAGGGGGAGGTTTTTTTAAAATTTTTTAAAAATCTGTCGAATTATTTTCTAGTCCTGCTGTAAAGAAAAGTTTAATCAGATATATCCTTTTATTCCACTATGTTTTTAATGTTTGAAAGATTGTCTTCTATGGATTCCATGTTAATTGTTCCTACAATTAACACATTTATATTCAATCAAATTGACTGAGATGCACATTTCTTATCTGGCGTGACAGCAGCATAGCTATTGATAATATGCTCTGTTGATTTTTTTGATGCTTAAATTTCACTTTGGCATACCTTTATTTGGAAAAAAAAATGTATTGCAATACTGGAGAGCATATTTTCAATTTCAATTCAAACCCCTTTTTTTAAGTCACAGAAAATTCATAATTTCAATCGCTAATCTACCCACCAATTTTACAGAAAAATCTATAAGATTTTAAATTTTTTTTTTATCAAAGTATAGCTTAATTTTTATATAATTGAATCATTTTTTTGTAATTTCCATATTTAACCTTAAGGGGCGTCGTAACCTGTCTCAATAAATTCAACACAATCATTTTATTATATGTACACCCAATTTCACTGACTATATGGCACACCATTTTGAATTATAAAGGCTTAAAAGAAATTTACAAATAACCCTATAAACATATTGATGATATATATGATACATATATATATATAAAATAATATACTTTTAAATATATGATAAAATTTAATCCTGTAATAAACACAAATTTACACCCTGCATTTATTATCTGTACATGATATGAAACAATTTATCAAGTTTTTTTTAAAATGTCCTTCCCAAATTTTAATATTATTACGCATAAAATTATATTTACCATTAATATCTCTAATAGTTTTGAAAAGTAACACTTACCGCTAAGGAAACACTGCACCACTGTCATGCGATTTGTGGTGAGGGTTCCTGTTTTGTCAGAACATATGGCAGTGGCATTACCCATAGTTTCACAGGCATCCAAGTGACGCACTAAATTGTTATCCTTCATCATTTTCTACAGGACAACAAGAATATACAATATTAAGACAACTAACATTAAAACTGCATATGTGAATAAGTACTTAAGTTTTACTAAGAAAATAATCAAAGGAGTAATATTTTTCTTTTGCCCATGCATCTTTAAAATTCAATGATATTTAGTAAATTTAGAAATGTTATACTCTTAAAAAATAATAAAATATAAAAGTAAAAACACAATCTTCTTAAAATGGGATTGCATCATGAATTACAAATAGAATAAAAACTCAAAATAGATAAACAGCACATAAATTTCTTCAAGAAATTGATAAGCATAATAATTATTTGATGAAATAAATTAATAAATAATATTTGTTTATTTTTAATGATTGGGCAAAACTAAATTCTTGTTTGGCTCAGAAACAATTTTAACAAAGTTTAGTCTCAGCTGCTGTTTCATTGTGTTTAGATAATAGAGTAAATTTAGAAACAAAAGAAAAGTTGTGCTGGTTATTAAAATTTCAGACACACAAATATGATGGAATTATATAAAGCTAAATCTTATTCGTAGAAAATTTCTACTTAAAAATCTTATTAGTAGATTAAAACATTAAGTATCAATAATTATAAGTGTTTTAAACAAGACACAAAAAACAAAGATTTTTTTTTTTTTTTTTTTGACAAACTCACCTTGACTGAGTAGGCAAGCGCAAGAGTGACAGCTAATGGAAGACCTTCGGGGACAGCGACAACCAAGACAGTGACACCAATGATGATAAATTTCACAAAATAATTCATATAAAAAGGGTTCCAAGGACGAGAATTAATGACAAAAAACTTTATGGCAAAACGAATACCAAGAATGATAACAGTTAATATAGCTATAGTTGAACCTAGAACAGAATAGACATTTTGTGTACATATTTGCAATTTTAAAACAATTTATCTTTCTTCTGCAATAAAAAATATATACCAAAATACAAACAGTAAAAAAAGAAGTTCTGAACATTTAAGATTACTCATTAACAATGCAGAATGATTTTTTTCCATTTTTGCAAATTTTCAATAAATTAAGCAAAAGATAAAAAGAGAAGAAAAACATAAATAGTAAACATTTCAAAACAATATAAAATAATGATAAAATTGGTATGGCAAAAACACCAGCAGGCTCGAAAAAATATTCCCTGATTGCAGAATATATTTCTCAAATTAAAGATGTCCTCAAAGCTTTGGAATTTTGTTTATTCATAATAGATTTTAGTAGCTAGGGAGATCATGTCCAGAAGCTAAGATAAGGCTATTTTGGAAGAATGGCAGATGAATTTTTATTCACCATGATTATATTATATTCACTACAGATTTAATGAAGATAATAAATATTGATATAACAAAGTTCCATTTCAATTCAAAGAAATAATTTTGTTGTTTATTTGTGATGAAACTGTACAAACAATATGTAAATAAACAGAAGTTTAATACATTTTTAGAAGGCTAAAAAAATAACCCAAAAATAACTTAGTTTGATGAAGCATTTTATCACAGATAAATTTCAAAAATTAGAATTTGAAACAATATTAATTTTTCAGCAAAATTATTTACACCTCAATATATTTTTATGTTAAGCAATGCAAAACCATCGGATATCAAATAAAATTTTGTAAGGATTCCATTCACAGACATACAATGGTTGTCTTTGACCTCAAAGATGGTACAAAGCAAACAGGTAATAGAAGAACGTCTATCAATATAAAAGTAGGACAGCACACAAGTATTTTACCAGCATATCCTATTTGTATAGCTAGTTTGGTCAATTTTGCTTGAAGAACAGACTGTTCTTTCCTAGGGTTACTCTCTTGTTTTGCGGGAACAACTTCAACAGCTTCCCGGTTGTTGGCCTTCCCAGATGAATCATTTAGCAGATGAGAGTTGCCAGACACAATGGCTTCTTCGTCTGGAATCAGAATGGATGACCAAATAAATGAAGGTTCCCCCAGTCGATGGTGTATGACACAAAGAAAAAGTTATATATTAATAGAAGCACAATGAAAAAAATTCAGTCCAAACGTGCAATAAGAAAACAAATTTTTAAAATAAATTAATTTGTTAAAAATAATTGTAAAAAAATATTAAAAAATGCATAATATGTCGAAAACTTCTGATCAAAATGATAATTACTTTTATCGAACAAAAGAGTTAGAAAAATTTATCAGAAAAAGATTTATAAACCTTCGATCAAATGTTTGTTTAATCTCTTATTTCAAGAAATTTCATTCGATTCAAAAGGAAAAACTTCAAGTTTAAACAAATTTTTTAAAAAGTAATTTAGTATACTAAAATCCATACATGAATAATTTATCTATAGTGGTTGAGATTTGATTTTGATTCATACATGTATTTAATTGGTTACATTTGAGATAGAGAAATTCTCAACGGAAAATATTTTAACATGCCCAGATTTGTATTTCTAACATTATACATCTTAAAAATCTATATTATACTTATCAGTATTATATATGCTTAGACTTAATGCAATAATATTTTATGCTGACATTCAAAAAAAAAAAAAATGCAGCATTAAAAAAAATTTATAAATTTTTCGATAGTTACATTATGTATACATTAGGAATTATTTTAGCATTATTCCACACTAATATTAATTTGTAGTTAATCTTTATTGTTTAGAACTCTTAATATTTATTACTGAAATATTCTAATAATAAGTATTAATTTGTGTAATTAAAAATCATTTCGCTGATTTTTTTTATACTTTAAGAAATCCTAAAAATATTTCTAAATATTATGAATATTTTGAAGTATTTTTACTATATTTATTCGACACTGTAAAAGGTAAATATAAGAAAATAAGATGTACATATAAAAACTTCATACAAATATGGAATTTTTATTTTAATTTTTGATCATGCAAAAAAAGAATATCCAAAACCAAAAGAAAAAATAAGTAAAAAGCAATTGAAGATCGATTCCATGAGAAGTAACATAGTTTAGAAGCTAGAGTTTGGAAAAAAGAAAGAAATTAAAATCAATGTTTTCTTTTTGTCTTAAAATATATTAGAGATTTATCAGTGTTCTATTAATATCACACAAAAGAAAAGAAAATGTTTTGAATAATGAAAAGAATAAGAGAAGAAAAAGATTTAAAGAGAAAATGGAGAAAATCATTCTGATATACGAAACCAGATATACTGAAATTTATTAAGGAGTTTGTGGAGCTCATTTATGTGTTACCTATAACAAGTAAAACAAAAACAAAAAAGGCTGAACAACATAACATGCACAAAACAATGTAAAATGACAAATATAAAAAATGGTAACAATTTAACTAGTGCACAAAATAGCCAGTCATTCCTGCTGTAAAGTTTGACACCAAGTATTAAAACTTAAAAATATTCTAATCTCAAATAATTGGCAATGAAACTCATTTAAACGATGCAAGTTGCATTTCAAACTATTTTTACCAAACTCACATTCTTTTGATGATCTCCAGCAATAATATTTTATTAATAAATGGGCTTTCTTTTTATAGATCATTACAAAAACAAGAGAAGTGGTACAAAGCTACTATTTTGATTACTATCCAAATCTTTTTCTGTAGAATATTCAAAACTCTCAGTGATTTTTAGATTTTGTCAAAAATTCAGTGATTTTAAAAACACACAAAAAAAGCCTTCCCCTAAAACTTCTGACACCCATGATTTCGAATTATATAATTTCTTTATTTAGAGTTTTAAATTAATATTATGAGGCAGAATGTACTTATTTGGTGGTTTCCTCATTCAATATTTGAAGGTTTGAAATGGAATTTTTATCAACATGCACATTAAATCCGTTGAGATCAGATATCCTCCAGATGGGATGGCACTACCTCCTTCCCTGCGATTCAAAACTACATTTCTAAAATTATTGCTTCAAAATATGATTTCAATATTATCAGATTATATTTAAAATCAATATAATAAATAATTTTAATGCTTTAAATTTTGCATAGTTCAATGTCATCATAAAAAATAATTAGAGCCAATGTCAATGATGAAAATAAGAAATCTTTAAATATCATTTAGGGTCTTAAAAGCAGATATCAGAGAAATTGAAATAAATATTTGTCATGTCCATAAAATATTTAAATGTGTAAAATCCCATTATAAATTGTAGTATACAAATAAAACGACAGATTAAGCTTACATGCTTTTGTTTTCTGGTGTGCTTTTGAAGTATTCGACTTCAAGAAAATCCTACAAAATATTGCCAATTAAAAAGCCAAAATCATTTCTTTTGAAGTAGTTTATCAAAAAAATCATGATTTTATGTTGTTTAAAGTTTTCATAAGTTACATATAAATATTCAGACACTCGTAAATTTTTTGTTACAATTTCAACGGTTAAAATGTTTGCAACAGATTAAAAAAATTGTTCTTTTATTTAAGCATACTATTTCTTAATATATAATGATCAGAGCAAACATAAAATAATAGAAAGAGATTAATTCTGATAAATACTTTTCATAGAAAGAAATCTCAATTTCAATCATACATAAGAATGTAAATTATTTAAAGGACAATAACATTCTTTTTATCATTAGTTAATAATTAAAGATATTATACACATTATCTTTAAAAGTCAACTTTCGACATTTTAATTTACTTTGTTCAATTTCACATAAATTTATTCATCAGACATTTAAAATAGATAATGTTATGCATAGTTAAATGTTGAATGATTTCTCAAATGTGAGTAATGTGTCACTTCAATTTCAATTTATATTCAGCGTCAATTCAAGCCCAATTTCAATTATGAATTTAAAAAAATGTAAATTATTTAAATGACAAGGACATTCTTTTATCATTAGTTAATAATTAAAGATAATTTGTTTAATATCTTTAAAAGTCACTTTCTACATTTTAATTTACTTGTTCAATTTCACATAATTATTCATCAGCAATTTAAAATAGATAAAGTAATTACGCATAGATAAATGTTGACTGATTTCTGAAATGTGAGTAATGTGTCAAAAATAGTGTGAATATCCATTCAGACTTAAACAATTCTTTTTGATTGTCACTTAGCGAAGAAAGCTGAGATAAACAAGGTTTACAGCAGGAGTGACTGAGCGGGCAGGCAACATGCAAAACACGAATATTGTCATGATATTGGAAGGAACATTGGTCACCTGAAATGGACACGGGGACGGTCAGGGGTGAACATTCCAGTGTATTCTTAGCATCATTATGCCATGCTGTTAGTGAAAATAAAATAATGGCTAAATAAGCAACAGTGGAACTGAAATTAAAACTTAAGAAGTGAATACTCTCAACAACCATGCAAGTCAGGACGGCACTTTGCAATAGGGGGCACTTATTCGAAAACCAGAAAATTGCCAAAGATTTATGAATTATTCTATGGCAACATCATTTGAATATAAATGATGTAACACAAATTCTGATATTATTTTGCGAAATTTATTTGCTTTTTCTCGCAGAAGAAAGTCATATCACTTATAAAATAGAAGCCAATTTTACTTTTTCTTTTGTTTGACAAATATTAACTGGAAAGATATGGTTTACTTTATGACAAGATCACTTTAATTCTGAAACATCTTCAGAAACAAAGAAATTACCCAATACTTTCTTTGAAGAACATTAATGTATTAAGTATATAAGAAGTATTAATATCAATTTCTCTACTAGCTGTACCACAGAAAAATGTTTAAAAATATTTTTTAAATTAGATGTTCAAAGTATAAAAAACTGCATACGCTAAAGGAGAAATTCTACATCATAAGAATATTGTATTATTTCCCAAGCTGTAATTTTCATATTTAATAAAAAATATCACGTCATAATAAAATATCAAGATACGATTCCGAGATTACTGAATCCAATTCAAATTATTTCATAAAACGGAGTCAACAAGCAAACATAATCATTGTCCTCGCAAATGTTTTAAATGTTTCCCAACAAATAATTTCCTAATTACATTATATTGTGTATAAATTTTAAGTTGTGAGAATACTTCAGTTTCTTAAAAATTCCCATCTTAGAAATGAATTGCCAATTTATTTGAATGTGAATAAATTCCACCAATAATATATGTAGTTCGAAAAAATCGGATGCGTTTATAAAGGTTAAAAATCACGGGACTAGCAAAAGTATCTGCACAGAATGTTGATCTTATCAGAGCCTTTTACTTGCACAGCCATAAGAAATCTGTTTGGAAAGTAAGTTTCTACACATTTAAATTCAGTCAGCAGATTTTAAGAATATGTTTACACACACATCGATACCAGTTACAGTTGGTACATGCTTTAAAGTCGTATGTAATACTTTGTAAGTGAACTATTGAAGTGGGAAGATTACTTTCTGGATTGTGTTGTTTTCTTTTGCAAAGAGCCAACTTTTCATCCCATAGAAAGGTCAATACTACTGAACATATCTGAGGATCAGAACATTCTCATTAATTTTACAACATGAGTGACTAATCAAAATTTAAAAAAATTATGCACTTCATTTTGATGTCAAGCGCATGGATCACAGTGTTTTGCTGAAATTACAATAATAGGGGATCTCTATCCATACAGGGTATAGTTTCTAGGTGAGGTTCGATATTCTGAATGCTGGACAATATTTGAGGACATCACAACAATATTGCTGGACATTTTGCAATAATAGGACGCCTTATATTGGATTGGAAAAAAATGTTTTTTTCCCCAATTAGTAGATAGTGAGCTTGAAAAATTTATAATTAAAACAACAAAGATCTCTCTTTCTTTGCTAGTATCCACATTTACCAGAATTTAGAGCATTTCACAAAATTAAGTCTCCATGATAATAATGCAAACAGTACAGAGTCTCTCCAAAGGTTTCCAAAAAAATGAGCAGATTGTTTAAAATTTGTAATGTTGTTTCTAAGTGCAATAAGTCTTCTGGAAATAAAAATGGTTTTACAGATAGTTCTAATGGATGGCAAGTTGGTAACACCTAGTTTTGGCAATAAACTAGGCAAATTTTTGGCGATATAACTGAAGATTCCAAAAATAGTAATAATCCTGACAATAGGTTCATTAAGACACGAGTTCTGACTATCTTTGTACATGGCTAAGCAAAAAAGCTGTAAACTATAAGATGCCAGGATACAGTTGAAACATGTAATTATTGAGTTGGGCATAGGATTCAATAATGGATCAACAGTTGAATTCAGCTCAGTTACAGGAAAATAGTAGATATTCAGAGGCATAAACAGTTGAGCGAAGTCCACTTGAGTGATTTCAGTGGTGTCACTAAGGTTGTTTATTACCTATTTACTGCTTATGTGTCATTGTTTACAACAAATTCTTTTTGTGTATACTCCACCATTTTTTTTTTGTGTGTGTGTGCTTGTATTTTTATGTTCAATGTTATCGAACCCATTGGACTGCTTTATCATACTCCACTAGGTAAGAAATATTACTTGCCTTTTAGATTAAATTTTTGTAACAATATTCACTACTTCGTAACAGACATTCTAAAAACTATAAAAAAATTCAGAAGGATTAAATAACTTATTTATTTTTATATATTAGCAGTTTCATACTTTCAAACCTCACTGATTTTTAAATATGAAATTTTGATCAGTGCTTTGCAGCACAGTAAGCCCCGTATTGCAGAGTGGTCTGGACTCGAAGTGCAAGGAAAACAAATTAAACGGCACCTAACATACAAAGTGCCATGAGCCCCAAAACGCACTGGAATTTTTTTAAACCAACAAAGAAAAATGGAATTTAAAAGTTAATAAGTTTTGCTTCTAGAAGTCCTGGAAAAAATCTAAAATAACAAATTATTACAAATTCCAGTTTATGAAAACACAATAATCATTAAAATTCTGAAATTACCCTCAAAAGAGGAAAGAAAAAATAAACTGTGTCCTATAACATCCTTATAAAAAGGAAGGATGGAGTTATTTAAGTTCTATGTTATATGCATTGCCATTTATTAATACCTTGCTATTACCTGCGACTCTGTTCGCATGGAAATTTTTATGCGTATGTTCAAAAATCTATCAAATAATGACAAAAAAAAAAAAAAAAACCCTAACCTAAAAACGATACATTTAAAAGTAAAGGCATATACGAAAAATATATAACATAAATACAATTTTATAACAAAAACACACAACTAACATAAAAACAATTTATTTACAATGTATACCCACAGAAATAAATAAAACAAAACAGCAAATCAAGTCGGGTCAAATCCATTTTATTTATTCATCGAGTTTGAGATGCCTACAACACATAATAAAAAAAAACTTTAAACTTTTTAAGTTAAAAGTTTAAACTTTTAACTTAAATGAAAACACAGTTGCCAACAATCACCCGAGAACTTTCAACGCCAGTTGGCGTAAAGCACATGTCCGCCTTTCCTGCGCCGATTGCGGTAATGCAATGCAGATTAGAAATTTTTAAATTAAAAAAAAAAAAAGTAAAGTAATAAATGGCAAGCAGATATAAATTTCGAGTCTTTCATAAATGTTAATGGAATTTACTATTTAGTCTATAAAACTTTACAAACAATTAAAACAAAGAATAATGCTTTAAAGAAACAATTCACATTAATCTCCAGTTTTTGCAATTAAACTAGAGAATAGGATTTTTTTTTATAATGCAGAGAAACGGGAATTTTAAAGATTACAAGAACTTAGCATAAAAAAACAATTATCAACAGGGAACAAATAATTTCTTATGATAAAAAGGAAAAGATTAATTTCATTTAAGATTTTAAATTAACATTATTTCACTGAAACAGTACATGTCAATCACAATAAATTATAAGACCGTTGCTTAAAACAATAAACAATCTTTTTTGCATTTTTATAGGTTTAAGGAAAAGAATTTAAATTTTTTAAAGACTAGAATCATATTATTCATAACTGACCAGAATTTAGAAACTGTAAGAACTCTGATCATATGGTTAATTAAAATTACATTTTATGCATATATTTTATACATATATTTTCTGAAAATGAGATATTTACACATTGTTCCCCCTCTTCCTACATATTTAAATACATACTACTAGCTTTTATTAATATTCATACTTGAATTTTACTTTTCTTTTAAAATATGCAAATGACATCTCTTTAAATCAAAAGATCAATTTAAAATATAATTTTCCCATAACACAGAAAATGCATATATCACATACTTTATTTCAAAGCATTAACCAAAATACAATTGTTTATGAAGGGCTAATCACTTCATTTTGTACTCTATATTAATAACAATAAAAAATAAAAGCAAGACAGAAAATTACTGAAAGCTATAGAGCATTTTTTTTTAAATCTATAAAAAGAGAGAAACAGCATCTCAGAACCATTCTATTGCAAATATGAAATAAGAAGATCTAGTTAAGTGCCTCGTTTGCTAGAGTAGGAAGCTTGTAGAAAGCAGTAGGTTGAAGATAAAAAGAGATCAATGAAGAAATAAAATCACCTGAGGGTTCTTTCTTCTTTTTGCGAGCTTTTTTGGCTTCTAAGGAGTTTCATGTCAAACATGGGAGGAAAAAATTCAATTAGAGGAAACATTACAGTGGAAGGAATACATGAGCTTATTTATTAAATCAAAACAGGAAAATGCAAGACAAAAACAATAACAAAAAGCTTTACTGTACTTAGAACAAGTGAGGCAGGTTTCAACAAAATGCATAAAAGCAACATGTATTTTGAATTACAAAATGACTGTGAAATACATAGGGAAAGAATCACACAAACACAAAGAAATTAGCTCGAAAAAAAAAAGAATTTAGTTGTTTTTATTAATAAAGCTCTATATTTAAATTAATAAAATTAGGATTTAAATGATATTTAAATTAAAAAACCGTAGTATTTAGTTGAAATGAAATTAACTAGATATTACGATATACAATCTACTTCATATACCAGAACTAAAAATATTTTTCTTTAAAAATAACAGTTTTACTACTGCATGGTTGACAAACTGTAACAGTTATATAAAGTTTAATGGGCTTTGGAAGAGTTTAGTGGCAAACTTTGTTCCAAGTACAGAGTGAGAAACAAATAAAAAGATAAAACAGCGGAAGCTACAGGAGGGAAAAAAGTAATTTTTACTAATAAGGCTGTGTTGAACAAAATAAGGTTGTAATAAAACAAATATATAAGAAATGGTTAAAGATTAATAAACATATGCTTTATTGATTTTCTTTTAGAAACCAAACACAAAACAGTTATTAAAGGATGTTTGGGGCAATCCTATTTGACATTGGAACTCTCAGTTTCCATACTTGCCAGTAAAGAGAAGCCTAACAAGATGATAAATAAAAGAAAATATGAGCACCTTTTTTGGCTTTCTTTTTCTGTTCATTATCTTCTGTCTTTGCAGCCCCCAGCAGTGTAAAGATGATGCCTGCCTGGGAATTGATTCCAACAGCAGTCACCAACATTTTCCCACTGCCCTCCATCACATGTGTCCCTGTATGAAAGAAAAATCCAAGAATGAAGCATACAAATCAGAGATTTATTTCATCATCATTTCACTATATATTTCTTGAGTTTCCTCAACTGTTGACATAGATAAAACTGGAAAAATTTTAAATTAAAAAAATTGCTTAAGAGAAAAATTACTTATTAAATTGTTAAATTATGTGCATGAATATAGTCTTTAGTTTAGAAGCAATGAATATTTGGCAAAACAATTTTAATAATCACTGAAAATGAAGGCTGTGTACCTGAAAGTAAGACAGGGTCTAAACTCTCCCCCTTTTTAACATGATCTGATTCACCGGTTAGCGAGCTTTCGTCCACCTTTAGGTCATTGCTTTGAATGATAAGACCATCAGCAGGAAGAAGATCACCTAAAAAAATTCATAAAATTATTTTTTGAATAATGTAAAAACACATTAACAAGCCATTTCAAAATTGAATTTTTTAAAATTATTATATTCATTTTTTTGCACACCTGCTTGCACTATTGTCTCAGCATATTATTAACAAACGACAATAACTTTTGACAAATTATATATAATTTGTAAAATAATGTTACTTATGGTACGTTTCAAAGTATCCGCTGATACTTAATTTTCAAGTGAATATTGTATTGTTTGAATCTCTTTATATCTTCATATTTTTTTAAGCTGCATAGTAAGATAAACCCCCATACGCTTTATACAAAATACAAATATATTAATGCCTTAAGGAATAGGGAAGGTTTAGAATTCATATCATTATATTCAAAATATGGTGGTAATAAGAAAAATTCAAGCCAATATAAACTGTCATTGCTAATTTCAGATCTTTTTTTTTTTTTTTTTTTTTTTTTTTGTAAAAGGTACAATTTGAACATCTAAACAAATATTCATCCAAAAGATTATTCTCAGTAATATATGAATATTACTGAAAATAATTTACAATTTAAAGTTTATGTGAATCTTAATTTTACAATAAATTGTTCCTCAGATATTTTTAACTTAAAAAAATTTTTTAATAAAAGCAAATTTTTGCATTATATTTCAAAATTTTTGTTTTGACAAATTAAAATCAAAAGTTTGAAATGTAGTTGTTTTCACCACTAAATTAAAATGAGAAACTTAATATTTTGAAAATACAAAAGGCAATATTAATGAAAACAGGAAATTACAAAAAGATACTTACCATATTTTACCTGACAAATATCACCCACCACAATTTCTCCCACCGGTATTTGATTCACTTCACCTCCACGGATGACAGCAAACTTGTGCTCATGTTCTATGCGATTCTGTAGTCCCCGAAATTGTCTCTCTTTGGTGTAATCATTGAATGCAGTCACCAGCACCACAATGATCACGCTGACAAGGATGGCCACACCTTCGATCCATCCTGCATCTGCCTCACTGTCGTCATGGCCACCTGGTTAAAAAGGAAAATTAGTACCTCAGCAGGAGTAGAAACTACTCTCCAATATGGTGAACTTTTATTTGGTTACTGGTTAACCAATCATCAGTTTCAATTCTTATAGATATATTACATATAATGTAGTATCAACAAACAATTAAAAGAATAGGCATTTCCAAAGAATTTTAAATTAATTGAGACAAATGTTTTGAAACATTACTCCAAATTATTTTACCGACATTTATTATTGCCTAAATATAGAAGTGAAATAATTTTATTTAAAAAAAAAATTATACAACACAATTTTGTTGACCGAATAAATTAATATTGTTGGCAAGATATTTTTTTTTCTTGTTAAATAGCAAACGAATTCCTTAATGTCCATTGTTTAGTCATAACACCATACTAAACTCTCATGCACATTTTTCTAACGAAGAGAAACCCCAGTGTTATTGTATTCAATCTGGAACAAGAGTCCATAATTTATCAATATTTTTGAACATGCTAAAAAAATTTTCACAGCCACTAGCATAGGTGAGGGTAAGGATTTGAAAAGGGAATATTTTCAGCATTTTTTAAAAAATTATATAACTCCATAGCAAAAATAGGAATTCTGTAGCTGTTGGAGTTACGGTAAACCAGAATGCCATTCACAACTATAATGCAAAAATGTTCTGTTTAGTTTACAATGGCAGCTTAACTTGTATAAATTTCAGTGTCAATACTTTATGCACTTTTTCATAACTCGAGTGTAAAACAGTGCTTTGTGAAAAACTCAGAATCCTTCACACTAAAGAACACTTCAAATCTGGATTTAATGCTAAAGCCACAGAAGTAATTCAAACAAATATTATAAGCAGCATTTTGTAATGAGAGACATTAAATAATGGGCGACTTTTTCCCCTTGTTTTATAATTACTGAACTTTTCAGATTATAATAATTGAATTATAGAAACTAAGATAGTTTTGTAGCTGAATAAAAGATTTTTTACATCCTTTCCTGACATATTTTGAAAAGCTAAAATGTTTCTATTTGATTTAAGAATTATTTTAGTTAACTCTGTAAAACATGAGACATAAAATGCCTATAAAGATCATTAAAATTATGAAAAATGCGATTGTGACTTTCTACAAATTACGAATGAATATACTGAGGCTAGCTAGGGCTTTCAAACATTCTTCGAAAGAATCTTAAGTAAAAAAGGATCAATATTACCTTTCAATTTTTTTCTACTTTACACACAAATAAATCCTTTTTAAATTTTCGTAAAGTAAAATAAATTTAATTGAAATAGGCACCAAACATCAATCATTATTTTTAAGGTTGACTTTATTATAAATCCAAAATTGGGGAATCAATGTATCTTCTATACTAATACACAAATAAGTAAGGCATAATGTGAATATTTCATGGGAGTGTTTTTAAATATGAGAAAATTACGATGTTAATAATCAACAACAGACAAATACATTAACACGCTGAATGAAATGGTAATTTTCAGAAATCTGGCCTTAAATGGCAGAAACTAATTTTTATAATTATATTTTTTGTCCGTTTTTTATAAATTTTCTATTTATGCAATCCAGCATTGATTTTTTGTTCTTTTCTCAGAAGTCATCTGTCGATATGAGCACTGATGTATCACGAGTTTATTCGTAGCAGCTCAAAAATGACAAACACAATACGAGATCACTTGTAGTTGGCGACCTAGAAAAGAACACAAGCAACGAGTAATCTCGTGGTTGGCAGTCAACATGTTGATGTATTTGCCTGCTTCCAGTGGGAATCATAGATTCAAAACGTACAATTCAGAATGTTTTTCCAAACTGATATCTTCTTAAATGAAGCAACTTACCTAGTTCGAGATCAGCAGGTGGTTTGTAAAAGGCTAGTCCGAGAGAGACAAGAGCTGCCACTTCGAGGATGATGAGAGTGATATCTTGCAAGGCTTCCCATACCAGCTCCAAGAAAGTCTTGGGTGGCTTTGGTGGAATGATGTTAGGGCCAAACGTTTTCTGTCTGTGCTCGAGGTCAGCCGCCGAACCACTCAGACCTGTTGCAAAAGAATGAGAAACATTTACGACCAGAAATGGGAAATAATATGAAATACTAGTCTACAAAATACACTGCCTAAGAACATTAAACCACTGGCGTATTTCCGCACAAGAGGTCTCCACGTATCTCGAGGTGTATAGGGGCCACAAAATCTACTTAGATCTGTATCGTAGTGCTCAACCGATGGTAAATTCGATTGCTCAAGTCTTCCTTTTGGTAAGATTCACAGAATTTTCCCCTTTTACCTTCTCTTTAAAAAAAAGTGTTTCCATCATTAAATATGTAAATGAAAAAGCAGAGTGTTAAGTAAAATTCTTTTAGAATTTTACGTCTGCAAATTATTTTCTTCAACTTTATGAGTTCAGAATACTTTCTGGTCACTCTCTTTCCTATTCGCCCACTATAGCATCTTACCAGGATTTGGATAAATAATTTTGATATTAAAACCAAAATATTTCCTCGAAATCATGAAGAATGAAAATCGCTAAGGAACTGAATGACTGTTGCTTTAAGTTATAAGTACATAATGAAATACAAGATTCAATGGACTAGAAACAATAAAAAAATGACTTGATATATAAAATGGACTGATAAAAGGCTTAATATCTGTACAAATAAAAAAATAAAAGCATTAATAATTGTTTTTCAATACATAATAGTATTTAAGAATAAACATTAAGATAAAGTTAAAACTGAACTAAATTTATCTTGCTATTATTATTATTTGTCGTCAATAGAATTTACCGTGAAGGGGCCTCAAAATATTTCAGCGTTTGTGACCTTGTATTACCAAAAACCACCACTGATTATAACATGATACAGAAGAGTGCAGAGATAAAACTGAATGCAAATTAAAAGGCCATAAAAGGATAAATATTTATAATTCTAAAAAATAATAGTAATATTTGAAATTCTAAAAAATAATTGTAATAAAAATAGTATTATATCAATGGCTCAAAAAAATTAAAAATTATTAAAGCAAGGAGTAGATAAAAGTTAAGATATGTCAGAAGTAAGCATATATCCAATGGAGACACCTTGCAAGTTTGATACAACCATCTGGGAAGAAAAATTTTGTAGCCCAAGAAAATATTTTACGACAGTTCAAGCCTACTGGGACAAATTCTAAAAACCTACTGGCATAAAACATAACCATATACAGAATAGCAAAAAGCATATCTAAACGAGGAATTATGCAAAGCCTTAACTTCATTTGGCAAACAAACATACACGGTTTTAATATTCAAGGTTATGCATGAAAAAGCACTGAATTTTAAATGTCCACATTTCATTTGCATTCTAAAGTGAACGAAATTTCAGCATCAGAATGTGAAAAACAACTAAGAAATTCATAGGCTTAAGAAATCCATGAAGGAAATGAAAAGATTAAAAAAAATATATCATAAATATAGTGATGAGACTTGCATTTTTAAAATTCTATGTAAAGTATTATATTATGAATTCTACTTTGACATAGCAATTTATTTTTAAAAGGTGTGACTGCCGTCTATACCAGAGGTCTGCAACCTGAGGTTCTTCTGAAGTAAATTAAGGCTCTCCAGTTCCATGCGAAAAATTAATCATTTATTATCAAAACCCTTAAATAAATATTTTTGCGTAGATAATCTCTCAGCAGCTTCTATTAACATAATCGTTAGTTGCAAATCGCTACGATTTAACATGACAGTAATGTGAAACATTTGAACCAATGCTTTGCTTTTAGAGATGAGACTCCGAGACCATGTTTATCTTTGAGCCCATTGCATTTCATTTCTGTCTCCCCCAAACAGACATCGTTAGATTTGAAAACCAGACACTTTTGAAGTTCGCAGAGAGCAATTTCAGGAGAGCTGGAGGTCCAGAAATGCACGCACATCGCGTAGAACAAGCGGACAGCTCTCAAAGAAATTCCGCGAGTTGAGGCCCTCTTATTCGACGCATGGAATAGTCTTGCAGAATGCTGCAGTGGGGTGAAGAAGTTGGCATAAAGAGTGCTGGCGGTCTTCGGGTGGAGATATTTGTGCGCGGTCTCTTGTGAGAATATAATAAAAAGTAAATTTAGAAATCAACTAATAAATAAAAATCTAGAGTCATGTTCCTGAAACTTAAAACAACAAACTATAAGCCAGATTTAATCCAACTTTCAAAAGTCATACAAAGCCAATGCTCCCATTGATGCAACTATCTACTTTCGTGTTTTTATATGAATATAGATTTTTCTGTACTTAAAAAGCAGTTTATTTTAAATCAAATATTATATATAACAAAATAAGCCAAGCAAAAAGGAGCACAATTGAATCAAAACTATAACCAATAGAAAAAGAATCCAGCATAAAATTGAAAAGAATTGCTTTTCATTTTATGGACTTATAGCGTTTCATTCCCAATTACATTTTAATTTCGATTTCGACCTAATTAGTTTCATTTTAATTTTTGTTGACCAGGAAATGGGTTTCAATTATTTTAATGATTATATATAAGAAAATAGACTCTAATATTAAATCGAAAAATTTTAATGCCTCTTTAAAAACTGGAAAATAATAACTGTTGCTTTTGGCTCTTCCGTTTCAACAGACCGCTGAGCACTTTGTGCAGACGAAAGTAGAATAAAAGAACGACTCACCATCTGTGGGGGATGTGTAGAGCTTCTTGCAGAGCTCCTGGATGCCTCCATATTCGTCCCTGATCTTGTGGACAGCATCCCTTCCCCGGTATTCCATCAGCTCCCGGAGCTCCTTCAGGGACACGCCATAACGGGCGGAACGACCCTCGACCCGATCGTCCATGGCGGAGACTGGGGAGAGGAAGACAAATATGAAAAAAATTCTTTTTTTGTGGATTATGAAGCCATTCAAGAAACCAGAATAACGCACAGAAAGTCACACCTATAATTATTTACTAAATTTAGAATAAAAGTACTAAAATATAATTTGAAGAAAACTAGACCCTTTCTAATTGTGTTAAAATTTCTTATTTTATTCAAACAAGATGATTCAAACGATAAAAAGAAATTAGTTTATAAAGGATAAAACAGTGGGGAAGAATGGAACAATAAAAAATAAATAGGGATGCAAGAAAATGTTTTACTTATAGTTTTACAAGTAAGTTTTTAACTTGTTTATGATTAATAATCTAAAGTTTTGTACTTAATTAGTAGACTTTTAATGCAAGAATAATGGCTAGAAGGCTATACTTCTTGTTCTCATATACTCTCTTATAAAGATTTTATTTTCCACCCTCGCATCGAGCCGAGTCAAGCGCTACAAAAGCTCAGATTTTTATTTTCAGAATCTAACATGTGCTTATTCATAGCACAGCAAAGAAAAAGGGGGTTCCCCACCCCCAAAGTTTTATGCATACTCTCAAATAAAAATGCTATCCAGTCACCTTATATAAAATTGTGGGTCTTCAGCCAGACAGCATATGCCGACTGCATGTGTTGTGTCTTATGGCATTTCATTCACCCGCTGACAGCGATTTAAGACGAGTGAGCGTCTCTTGTTTTTAGAGTCGCGGCAACTAAGGGCCAAGAGTAAGATTTAACTAATTACGCGTCGCAACCCTTTTTGTAGGGCTTCAAGCATTTCATCCACAGATTGTAATTAAGATCTGAATCAGAAAATGATCACTTCTGAACTAGTACCCACAGCGGTATTACTCTCGACATGGAGGACATTGTGACCACGGTATATTTATACGCACACCAGCCACTATCAACATACACAGAGAATTTTCGACTGGTGGGTTTAAACTCGCAATCTAAGGGATGCAGATTCAACCCCCTACCAACCAGGTTATCTGCGCCAACAATACCTAACATGACATTTATATATAATAATAAATGAATACCTACTTTTTGAGAGGATTTATCCTTTTATTGAATCTGGTGGGTGATATTTGATGGCATTTTTTTGGTAAGCAATTTCTGACATGCTTTCAAAATGTAACCTACACTTGTATTTTGGACGACAACTTAATTTTACATAGAAATACAATTATAATTAAATATCACGTATCAAATTTCTTTTATTTAAAGTATTACATTTTGAAGTTATCGCTTTTACATATGCATCTGAGGCTGCCTGCCTAGAGAGGGTCAATCCTTTGCATATTTGGTTCAAAATTTGGTAAGAATCTGTATTTTAAATGCTTAATCTATATACAAAATTTTATTCATTTAGCTTTTTATATTTTGTACTTATGTTTACTTATAGTTGGACAGAAATGGTTCCCCCCCATAAGAGCTATTTCTGCCACATATTATAACGTGTGTAACGCGCGCATTTTTAAAAAGCATTTTTCAAATCCATCTAGACATAAAGAGACCGGTTGCTGTTTGGAGGAGCGATTCATCAGAAAGAAAGAGCAAAAGAGTTATCAGCAAAAGGGATGTTATTATAAGAAATTGTAGCTTAAAAAAAACTCATTCTTTATTTCTTAACCAAGACAAAAATAATAACACTGCAAAAGTGTAAGCATAATGTGATAAAATAAAGATACAAGAATATTTAATTTTTTCCTAAAAGTACGCAATCAAGGACAATAGACCCTTAATTACGAATCGAATATTTCTAACTGAAGCATTAATGTATATAAGAATTTTAATTCAATTGAATTTTTCACAGGTTTTTTTTTTATCGCACTCGAATAACAATTTTTTTTTTTTTTTTTATCAACTACCGCATAAACTTTTTATTTTGCAGAATCATATACACAACAGTTAGTGCTTAAAATTCGTTGAAGTGAACAATATTGTTGATCATAAATAACTTTCTGTTATAGTGGCATACACAACTAAAAAGGAATGAATTAAATGAAATCACATTTCATATACAGACAGTGGAAAACATGGTAAATTAATTTCACAGAGAAAGAGAAAAAAAAATTAGAATTAAAAGTTTCCGATGAGGGAAATGCTGGCGCTGTAAGAGTCTAGTTATGGATGAATTTATTAAACACTGAAAATAATCTTTTATTCATCAATATTAGGGACTCCTGGACATCGTGCAAAATTCTGTATTTTGACCTCTGGGTAAAACATATTAATGCGATGTATGACGTTCGCCACAGCTGCGTGGAAACTGTTCTGTTTCGATGTTCATAACAACTCGTCTTGTGTTCTATTTCAAGAAATGCAGGTTTGCTTTAAAAGCAGCCACTGCATTACAGTGTCTAGTGTAGAGCAGTTTTAGCAGTAAAACATTCTGAAGTATGGTAGAGCCCATATTCAGAACACATCATAGTCAATCACGAATAACCAGTGGCAGATTTCTGCACAGGCGGTAAAGGTGGTCGCCTCGTGCCTTGAGATATATAAGGGCCTAAAAATCTACCTAGATGTGTATCATAGTGCTAAGCCGAAGGTAAATTAATTGTTCAAGCCTCCCCTTCGGTCTGATCCAAAGAATTTTCAACTTTTTCTTTAAAGGAAAAGTGTTAATTCATCGATAAAAGAGTTGATGAAAAAGTTAAGTGTTATGTAAAATTCTTGAGGAATCAAAACGCTAAGTCTGCAAACTCTTTCCTAAAACTTTATATAAGTTCAGAATACTTTTTCATCGTCTCTCTTTCCTCTTCGCACACTATAGCATATTTGCCAGGGTTAGGATAAATAATCTTGAAATAGAAATTGAACTATTTCCTTGAAATCATGAGGAATAAAAATCGCTAAGGAACTGAATGACTGTTGCTTGAAATTATAGGCATACAATAAAATGCAAGATTCATTGGTCTAGAAATAATTTTAAAAAATGATTTAGTTTATGAAATGAGTCGATAAAAGACATAATACCTTTACAAATAAAAGCTATAAATGCATTAGTAATTTCCTTTTAATACATAACGGTATCACGAAAAATTTTTTAAGATAAAGTTAAAACTGAAATAAATTTATCTTGCTACTTTTCTTACAACTATAGAGTTTAGCCTGAAGGGGCTTCAAAATAAATCAGATCCTGTGGCTTCGTATTACCAAAAACTGCCACAGAGAATAACGGTCAAGAACACATCAATAGTCCATTACGAACTGCTAATAAGCCGTTTGCACCACTCATTTTACGAAGAATGCATGACACTGCTATCATACAAGCACTCGAATTTTCCATAATCCACCTTGATATGCAAATTCCTTCGTCCGTAAGGGGAAGCAGCGGCAATATTTCTCCTATCAACACTTTTTCGTACCAATTTTTTTCTCTCTGCGAAATTCATCTTCCCATGCCTTCAACAGACTGCATATGAAATGTGGTTCCATTTCGTTCATTTGATTTCAGCTGTAGAAGTCGCCAAGCAGGGACAGTGGTTATCTAGCAACTCTGTACATGGTTTAATATACATGTTATGATTTAGTACTTAAGATATTTTCACACTATCAATAACCAAACAATAAAGGCATCAAGTTTACAGAATGATAGAAGAGTTATAAATAAATACTTACCGGAGGATGCCACTCAGCTAAGATTCATTTTCTGAAAATCCCTCATACTGTGGAATCTACGAAACGAAAAGATAATCATCATAAAGAGATTAATGATCAACAGCAATAAAAAGGATCTCTTAATATAAAAGCTATTTAAAATATATCGATGTAAAAGAAAAGAACATTAACCCATAAATTGCCGATTTTTTCATTGAATTTTGGACGGATAAGTTTATTATTATTAATATTATATTATTTATATATATATATATATATATATATATATATATATATATATAATATAGGTTAAAAATTGCGTAACAGCCCAATTATACCTAAATTCTGTTTTGTTTTGAAAGCATTTGATATTTTTTTAAATAAGGCATTATTATAAAATGACCAATAAAACATTTCAATAAAAAACAAGAGCTGAGTAAGTATTAGATCGTCACCATAACCTCTAAATGACATTTATACACGGTAAAAGTAATATAAAAATGAAACCAAAAATTATAATGCTTCAGATATGACAATTCTGTTCCGTTCAACTTTGCAGACGAATTTCAAATTTTATTGTTCGTTGTAAAGAAACTGAATACATACTTTCTGCTAAATACAACATTGTCTGATATATATAGACTGAAACTAAACTATCAGGAAATAAACCAAATATATATTTGACGCCTAGTGATAATGTAAAATGCCAAAATCACAAAGGGAGGCCGTTGCAGCGAACGGATTAATAATTTGAATTTGAGTCTGATTGAACTAACAAATACAGAGTGTTTAAAAAGTGGGCAAAATGATATGGTAAATCTGCCATACAACAAAGATCAAAAATCCAATAGGCACAAAGGGTATCAAAACGCCTGTAGAGGTTGTTAGAACCACGAGAGGGCATTGCAATACAAACACGAGTTGAGCAAATGTTTCATTAACGTGGGGACTGGCATTGTAAGAGAATGTTTACTTGCTCCGTGCATTATTTCAGAAAGACTGAACGGTTCCATTTATCAAACATTCTTGCAAGAGGTTTTGCTAGAAATGCTGAATTATGTTCAGATGCCTATTCGTCCATTACGGAGCTCCAGCACATTTCAGCACAGACGTCAGAGCATATCTGCAGGCTACTTTTCCTGGCGTTTGGATGGGTCGAGAAGGACCCATCGCATGACCACCACAATCACCAGACCTATCTCCCTTGGATTTTTCTAATGGGGATTTTTAAAGGGAATCGTGTACGAAACACCTGTTGTCTTTGAGAAGATGCTCCTTCCCATGCAACGCAGATGAAAGATGCGTCTCGATGCATCTGGCAAAAACTTTAAGCATCTCCCGCAGACCTAACATTTGGCGTGCATTAATAGCATGTTAGTGAGTAATTATCAATGAAATGACCTGTAATGGTCTCGTTTCTTCTCTTTGCACTATGTATTATTTTAGATGCTCTATAGCGGCTCCAGATCACAGTGGCGACCCTCTGTTCCTGTGAGATTTTTGATTCTTGTTGTATGAGCGATCAACCATGTCATTTTGTCGGCATTTTTTTTTGGAACACCCTGTATTAACTTTTGCTCTTAATGTAGCCCTCTCCGATATTTAATTAAACATTCTGATGCCAGAACAACATGCTTTGCTTATTTTCACATGCAAATCTTAAATAAGTTTTTTTTCGGAACACAGCGAATTTTGATTGTGCACATGTTACATGTTTTATTTAAGAAGACACAGTTCTGACAAGAAATCACAAATTGGTTTCCTAAATTTCAAGAAAAATATATCCTTCAATTTCGAATATTTCGTCACATATCTCGTCTGATAGAAGGCAGAAATACTTTTTCCAGTACAAGGTGAACGAAGAAATTATTTTTCGAATACAAGGTGATCGCAAAAAATGTAATTACAGAGAATATTCTTGAAATTTAATATCCTACCCCATTCTTCTAAATTGCATTTAACCTAACACGAGTTGAGAATGGTGCAATACATTTTCATCAGTTTTGAAGAAACTGGATATCCAATTTTGAGTTATTAAATTTAGAATGTTATACTGAAAACTATAAAATGTTTTCTCAATTACATTCTTTTCTAGCATAAAACTGTTTCGATCCGTTTTTTTCCCATTCAACTTTCGTACAACATTGAAATAAAAAGGAAATGAGCAAAGAAGTTCAAAGGCCAGATCCAAACATATTGCTTGTAACCCCAGCATCCAATGAAATTTTTGTAAAGATAAATATTCTTTTGGCGATTGCAATCACGATGAAACGATTTCATTTATATACACTAAATAAGGAATGAGACGTCAGTGAGAATATTGCACGGGAATGCCTACGAAAGCTCATCTGATGAAATTCTCTACTCTATTACTAGATACAAGGGCTTCCAACTTAATTATACGTACGTTAAGATAGTGTTATATAAATACGGTGCGTATGCATATTAAGGTTAGAATGCAGGTCGGTTTGGTTTAATGGCGCAAAAGTCAGAGCCGTGCTGCGCCAAATGCATGACTTATCTTAGTATACTTTGTTTCAAGTAAGACGCAGGGAAAAAGAATGAAATAAACTCAAAGGTGCTTATCAATTCAAATGTCATGATGTAAAGCAAAAACAAATTTGGGTGCGGATTAGGACCCAGAAAGTCTTTTACTTTAATATTATTCTTACCAAAATGTTCTAGCAAGTAAAAACATTTGAAAAGAAATGAAAAGGTCTTTTTAAACGGCTGTACTCATGTTGGTCTTATCAACGGAAAAATTCCTTGTCTTATCTGGTTTCCATTACAGCGCCCAATTTCAATGTCTAAAAAATACATATTTTATATACATGTACAGGACGTATCTGATAAACGTTAAAAATATAATTGTTAGAGAAGAGGAAAGCATATTATAATGCATTAGCTCTCACTAAATACAATGACAGTTTTTTTTTTAATTTTTAAATTTTAATCTTGTTTGAATCCGAAATAATTTTAGTTTCGATTCAAATTTTTAGTTTTGTTTCCTAAATTATTTTAATTTAGATTTGTTTCTTAAATTGGTTTTTATTTCATTTAGCTTTTATTTCTGTTTACTTTTTTGCAGTTTAATTCCAAATTAAATCTTAATTTCGATTGCGACATAAATTATTTCGAAAAACTGAAACTAATTAATTTTTGATGATTCTGGATATAAGTTTTAATTATTTAATATTTTTATGGTTGAATACTTTATATATATAAACCTGAACTTTAAAAATTATTAGCCGAAGACACCATTTTGTACTCCAGTAGATACGTAAATTGAAGGAGTCATTCAGTCCTTATTGTATTATCTCCCTATTGCACTGCATACTAAGCAGAAAATAGCTCTTAAAAAAAAAAAGACTAAAATATAGCGAAATGTTCAAGAGAAAAGCAGACGTATTCTAGCATCCATTGCGTTTATTTTTAAGAACCGAAACTGGATTCAAAACACTTTTCAACAGTTATTAGTTACAGTTAATAAAACTAATGCTGAATAAAAGGTAGGAAGAAATGACATTTCCACAATGTAAAGTTACGAAATAAAAAGATGCAATAAATCTTTTACTAGTTTCATGCCATTATCACAGAAAATATCGTGCAATTTATAAAATAGCTCGGTTTTACTGAATTATTATTTTTTAAAAAAATCAGAAAGGTGATTCAGTATCAAAAGTCAAATAGAAGCTTTGAAATTAGAAAATGTTTCGCTGAGCTATTATGACTGATAGATTTCAAAACATCATAAAGAAATTTGAAAAAACCGGATCTTTGGACACTCATTCTGTCATAAGATAGAGACGTCCTCTTTCAAGCTGAGGTGCAACAGTGTTTAGCACACTGCTGTTGCTCTCATACGATCCTTTGGGAAATAGTGAAATTTTATCTTTATAAATTGACACATGCTCAGAAGTTGCCAAATGATTGTATCAAAACTTTCTATGGATAGATGAAATAACATTCCATCTGGGGGGGGGGGTGTGCAATGAATACACATTACTGCCAAACTGGGTGAGGAGCTTCTCCATTCGAATCTTCCAACTTCCACTGCACATCTCGGAGGGTTGTGTCATGACGAGAATCCGTTGTGACTTGCATGCCCAATTCGTTACTTTTCAAAAAATAAATTCTTAGTATCAGCACAGTTAATGAAAAGCTTCAGCAAGGGAATAATGATTTTATCTATATAAATAAAAATGAATGTTTGTCTGTCAGTCTTATGCGCTGCCGTACCGCTCATCCGATTCCGATAAAACTTCGACAACATATTGCTTGCACTTAAGCGAAGGTTATAGCTATAATACAATCATCAAAGGTATAAAAAATATTTTCGGATTTATTTACAGCATTTATAAACCATGGATTAACCACCAAATAACTCGCCAAGATGGCACAGTAGATTCAGTAAAGATGCTAAATCCAAGCTAGAGGTTAATATTTCAAAGCTATTGTACGTAAATGCAATGAAGATCTTTCCTTGAGGTAATAGTTTTATTAGAGAGAGTGCGAGAAAGTTTTAGCGGAAGAATTCCTATAGGTTTGAAATTTTAACTACACATTTAATAAAATTTTAGCGTTTTTTGCAGTCACTTCCGAAAGTATTATAATACAAGCAATTTTGCAACATCTCAGTTGTCAAAAAATTATCTTTTCAAATATATTAAAGATTTGATGGCATAAATATATTTTCTATGTTTAAAATATTTTAATTTAAAATTGATTAAACACATTTTTAAACATTAAACTTGATAATTCTGAACGAATATGAAACGAAACACGATATACAATGCATAGTTTCTTTCATTACCATTCTGAAAGAACGCCAAGATTTACAATTCTAAAAGAATACACAAATCTAAGACATCAAAATGAAAATTTGTTTGTAGAACACAATAATAAAAATGGAATAAATACTATTTATGCTTTTCCTTTATTTATTCTTCAATTTCAATGAATGTATTCATTGCCGACAAGAAAATAAATATTCTTCCCATCTTTCTTAATTAAACAAGATAACTATTTCAAATTCAAACGATATTTCGTAAATTATTTCTTCTGTGCAGCAACGCGCCGGGTACCAGATAGCACAAAATAATAAATATTTCCGTCATAATTAACTTGCTAGGCTCCAGATCAGAATCCTTGGCTCTAGGTTCTTAAAAATTAATCTGACGCGATGATTTAATTTTTCCCCCGAAATTCGAAGATAGTATATCTTGTCACATCGCAACATTTTAAGTCCGTTGGGCGTTTGTGTTGAGCATGTTATTTTGATATATTTTAAATAGTATACCAAAATAACATGTTTGTTGATCATTATTGCAGGCCAATAATGATACGATTTTTCTTTACGAATTCATTCTACAGTGTAATTTAGTAGAGAAGATGCAATAATCGGTAAAGGACACTCAAGAATATTTCCGCAATTAAATATATATATTTAACTAAATATATTTGCCATCTTTTCATTAAGAAACTTGTTGTATTTCTTAACTTTCAATTATGGATGTATAAAGCTCTTAATAGAATATCTTGATTAACTTATAATCCCAAAACACATATTTGGAATTATATTGGTCAATGATTTATTCAATGATTACAATAACTCAAAAATGCTTTGACCTAAAGCAAAGAAATCAGATAAATTGTTACACAAAATTCGTAGATTTTTATCAGATTTTAAAAGAAATCCATTCAGAATAAATTTTTTCGGCAGCATGTGTGGATCTGATAACTGCAAAGCAGAAAGAGCAAGATGGTGATAAAATCTGTTAAACTGGTTAAGCATCTAGAATACAGACTTACATCAATAAAATCCGTCAAGGTTATCGATCTTTAAATTTTTATATTTACATGAATGCAAAAGTAAAAAAAATGGTAATAATTTAGATACACGGACTATAGTTCACAACTTTAGGATGTGAAGTGTAGATTCGTATCAAATTTTGAACCAAATCTGTCAAAGGGTTGGTCGTCTGTCGGTCTGTACTTTTTACAAACATGCAAACATAAAAAAAAAAAAAACGTAGTAACAAGTAAATAAAATTTAGCATATAATCTCGTGACGACAGTTGTAGTTCTATGACAAATTTCAATCGGTCAAGAGAAAATAATCCAAAATAATATTCAAGCTTCGTGTCTTAGTGTAAGTAATTGCATGTCAGCGATTAATCGTCAAAAGATTGTCCAATAGATTCAGTAAAAAAGCCAGATTGTCAGAAAAGATCGATACTTCTTAAACTATTGTTCACCAATGACATGTAATTAATACAAATGTGCATTTTTTTAACTGCACTGCGAAGCACAGAACTCTCGTTTGTAAGGTTCTGAAAATAAAAATTTGAGCACTCGTGTCATTTATTAACTAGACTATGCAATATAATTTAATGCAAGGAGGTGGAGGTACAGCACATAAGTGGGGAAGTTTTAGGGAGAATCCCTCCCTCAATGGTTATCAAAGGCTGTTTTAATTAATTTTTTTATTTCCAATTCCTTGAATAAGATTTTATTTCACTCGGCAAAATAAAACGTTTCTATATTTAATCTTACCGATCTCAATGTCATATTTAAAAAAATATTTAAACGTTTTTAATTTTATCATCACATTTTTTTCATTATATTAGATTCCTTTTCAAACTTGCAGTTCAGGCATTTTTTTTTCTGTTAATCAATACTCTATATTATGTAATAAATTATTATATCACATACTTGCATTATGACTTAAAATATGGCTCCAACTAGCATACAAACCAGATATAGCAATAGAAAGTCAAGCAAATAGAGAGCATGTAAAACTATTTGTTGATTTTAAGTTTAACAAAAATAAATTATTTCTTATGTTAAGACAACTACTTGTTCGACTTCAAAACAGACAAGAATTTGCTTCGAAAAAAATGTAAGAATAAGAATTAGTCAATACATTAGAATTAATAAGAAGTACTGAACATTGTGGGACTATTAATTGGATTCCGTCCACCAAAATTATTCTTAAAGAATTATTCTGATAAAAAAATACTAAAAAAAAGCCTGGGCAATTCTAATAAAAATGTTTTAGAAATAAAGAAATTGTATAAAACAGTAGACTTCTCTGCTTTGTGGAATATTTTGCACTTTTCTGCATCATTTATGCTGCATATACTTGTCTCTAAACATTATCATGTTAAACAGTCACTTTGCCATAAAGAAACTAGCATAAAAGACATAAAAGTGATTTTCATATTTATTATTTTGGTGAGCATGTGATGATACAGTTGAATTAATAAAAAAACTGAATATTCTGGATTATTAAATGGATTTCGCCAATCAAAATTGCTCTTAAAGAATTATTCTAATAAATAATACTAAAGCCTACACAATTCTAATAAAAATGTTTTAGAAATAAAGAAAATATTGTATAAAATAAAGAAATAAATCGTATAAAACAGCAGTCTTATCTGCTTTATAGAATGTTTTGCACTTTCCTGAATCATTTATATTGCATATAATTGTCTCTAAACATTATGTTAAACAGTCTCTTTGCCATAAAGAAACTAGCATTAAAGACAGAAAAGTGATATTTATTTATTATTTTGATGAAGATGTGATGGTACATTTGAACAAATAAAAATACTGAATATTCTGGGATTATTAATTGGATTCCGCCAATCAAAATTGCTCTTAAAGAATTATTCTGATAAAAAAATACTAAAAAGCCAAGGCAATTCCAATAAAAATGTTTTAACGCATTTAATAAAGAAAATATTGTATAAAACAGCAGTCTATGCTCACATTTTTTTTACTTTTTACTTAGTTATTTAATAAATTAAACCCGCTACGGTCACAATTTATGAGCCTGGTATAGAAACAATTCTTCTGCCTTTGGTCAAACATTCTGAATAGAATAGACTATTGAAAAGGGAATGTACACGAATAATAGACGTCAAGGCCCAGAGCAACCCAGCCATAAATCGACACGATGAAATATTTGCGAAAGACCTCTTTCAATGCAGGAAGATATAAATGACAATTTTCGATTTTCATGAATGGCAGAATGCTCATTAAGGAGTTACTCCATTGAAAATAAGAACAGGCATTTTTCTTTCATCTTCCTCCCTCGATTTCTTTTCTTAAAAATCTGTTGGTTATAAAAATACATTAAAAAATAAAAACATTGTAGCATGATAATACGTTAGGGTTGATTCATCTGTATTTTGTTTTTTAAGGAGTCTGATTTTTATTATATGGCAGAGATAACAGAGCAACAAAAAGCATTTGACAGTGTGAATATAAATCCAGTAACTACAACAAAGAAGCATTTTACATGAAAATATAATTAAAATATTTTTTTAATGACTAAAAGAGAAAAAAATAAGAATTATTACATTGAATAGTTTATTTTTGAATTTTAAAGTGGCAAAAAAAAAAGTTTTTTTTTTGTGCGTTAATACAATCAGAAGTTTTTGAGGAATACCATTAATGTATATTTTTAATTAAAAAGCTAATTAAAATGTTAAAAGGACATTTTTTTAATAACAACCTATTATCCAAAAATTAGCTATGTGTCAGGTTGTTCTTATTCTATGATGATCACGAACTACCGTATAGAGCATTTTGAATGATCCCCCCCCCATCTCATTCATGTTGTAAGAGACAGTTTGCAAATCTAGAAACACCAACTGAATACATGCAATTCAGGAATGGATAAATATTAGTGTTTCAAATTCCAAAAATAAATTATAGATTTATCTTTTCAACCTTTTCTCACAGATTGTTTCAAATAAAAGTATAATGCAAAAAAAGAAAACACCTTTTTTTCTTTTATTTTGCATAAATTTAAAAACACTGAATTTTGAATAGATACTGTTATGCCTTCATAAACATTTTAGAACCTGAAACAGGTGGTCATTTGACTCCATTGCAGATATAGTAACTGTATAGTGAAATGAAGCAGATTTCTACTTCATATTACTAATGACTACATAAAAAGGATTCCACCCAATTAAGAATAATTTATACACCACATCAACTTATAATTAAAAAATATTCGGTCAATATAATCAATTAAATTTACATCAAGTTTCAAGTATTACGATGCTTTCGATTCACAAAAACACTTTCTGGCAATTGCGAAGTCAGAAATCGACAGACCTGTGTTACAAATCGATAATTATTTGAAAGAAGAGAATTTTTAAAAATATATCTTTTCCTTTTTTATCCATAAAACTCGCTTTCCTCATGTAGAAAAATGTAACTCATATGTATTTAAATTTCTTTTTATAAAAATGGAATGAAACCGGGGAGGGGGGTGATTTTGTGCAGGGCCCGATTTAATCTGATTGGGGCCCAGAGCAAAGACTTCTTTGGCGGCCCCCTATACTTCACTACTTCAGTAAATAAGAATCAAACTTTAATGCGGTGAAAAATTTAAATGCCTCCTTATAGACGTATAACAAGAAAATTGACTAGAACCTAGAATAGCTATTGTGTCCTCCCCCCAATGGTCAGATGAAATATCGTTCTGTGCATTTTACTGACTTTCCGACAATTCTTTTCCCATCATTAAAAGGATATAGCACATTTGAAGAGCCTAAGTTTGACAAAAATGCCATTTAAATTTATAATCAGAAAATGTAAAGACCTTTTTAGCAATTTGAATTAATCGACGAAAAATATAGACAAATTCTATGCACTTAGAGAAATATAGGATTTTGATTGGCCAAATTGTCCATCGTAATTGTGAAAATTCAGCTGAAATACGCCCTAGAAAGATATGAATTTACGAAATATCGATTGTTTTTTAGCTGATATGATAAATTAAAGAAGAAGCTAACATAAAACGGACGGATTTTACACTGTAATTATATTTTGTTTTAAAAAGTTCATTAAAGATGGGAATATAAAATAAACTCTCCATTCGGACTGCCCCCCTCCCTTTTGTTGAGGGGAAGGACTCCCGATTCGAATACAAAGTATCTACAATGTTCGGTTTCCCCTCCCCCTCAAATCTTGAATTATATCCACTAAAAATTTGGTTGTCTGATGGTCTGTAATTTCTCATGCATGTAAACGCAAAAATTCGAATAATAATAATAATAATAATGACAAATAAATTAATTTGTTATGCAATTAGTCTGTGGTAAATTTTCATTCCAATTGGTCGAAATAGGGCGATCAAAACTCATTCGATTTCTAGTTTTGTATGTTAATCATATGTCAGGAATAAATCGCAAAGTATTCCATGATAGATTCAACAAAAATGCCAAACTCGCAGCAAAAATCAATATTCCGTATCTATTATTGGCCAATGCCATACAAGGCATTAGCGGCCTTACCCAAATCCACGGGGACGGGGTGTCTTTAGTAGAGCATACAAAAAGTCTTGAGGAGGCTACTCTTGTTGGTTTAATAAAATTTTCAAGAATATCAGAAACACACACAAATTCAATAGTAAGCATATTTAAAAAGATGCCTGAAATGGAAGCATTTGAATGCAGGCTTCCCAGGTAGAAAGTTATTTTTGTTTCAAGATGGGTTTAACATACAGACTTCATTCAATAAAAGGAGACATGGAAGCAAAACAAAACGAAAGAAAGATATTGAAATTTGGAAAGTTCTTTACTTTAAAATTATAAAGAATTTTAGCTATTTTTTCTTGTAAATCTGTACTTGAATGTAACAAGTTAATGCATGAAAACTTTGGTAAAATGATATTTTGGATTAAAAAAAAGATGGATCAAAACAACTTATTGTTTTTATGCAAATTGGACAAAAACTTAGCCTTAAAAATATTCTAATCTAATTCAATAAAATCACACCCTATAAATGAATACCTGAAAAAGAAAAAACGGTTGATACTCTGATATGTGTTTATTTGGAAAGAAATGAAAGCACTATTTATTTAAAAATGAAATTTATAGCGAAGAGCTTCAACAAAAGAATTCGACAGTGAATACCGCAAAATGAAATGACCAAAGACAAAGCGATGCTCAGATGTTGTTGTTGCTCAGATTTTATTAACTGCTTTTATACTACACACAGACGAATCTCCGTCTTGAAATCTAAGTTTGAAAGATGATGTTTGGAGAAGATATTTTGGAATTCAATATTCGTAAGGATTTAACAGTTCATTTTTATAAAACCAATTGGAATTTATTTCTAAGTCCATTTTTTAAGGAAGTGACACTGGTTTTTATATTCGCGTTTACACATGTTTTAATGCTATTTTACACTTTTAAACGAATTTTTTAAACATAAATTTTAATCTTTGGCAAATTTTCTTACAGAAAGTCCCATTCATTGGAAACTAATAAACTTTTTTTTGTGTTCAAAATAGATATATTAATTTTCCTATATATTTTCGGATTCAGGAACTGCTGAGCAAGTCATCTGTTTATTTAGAAACATTCTAGAATAGTCTTAATACTTTTCAAAGTGAGAAAAATAGAAAACTTCAAGCTACTTATCCCAATATTTAAAAAGTGGATGAAAATACAGCTTTTTAAAAAAAAGTTTAGGAACTAAGTAATAGATTTCTTTTTATCTATCTGCAATATTTTAAGCAAATCATTGGAAAAACCACTAAATTAAAAGATTTTTTATTTAAACTTTAGCAAAAAAAAAAAAAAAAAAAAAAAAAAACCCGTGATATTTTTTTTCTAGTTTTTGAAAAAGTTTTAGTATTTAACTGGTATATACTGGTTTTACAGCCACTTTTTTTTCAATCCTTTTCACACACACACACAAAAAAAATCAAGCATTTTAGAGTGTTCTTCAAAAAAGTCATTCTTGAATATAATAAATAACACGACACTTAAAATAACACAAATCATACTAATGATAGATGCGTGAAATGAATTCATTTCGTTCGGTCATAATTAAATTACATTTTCCAGAAAGGGACATAGATTTATTATGTCAAGTTTCATTACGAAATATCTTCAACTCGCAGAAATGGATTTATGCATGTCCCGAGACAGCCGAACCTCCGTGATTCATGGAAGACCCGAGTCAGGATTTCGAGCAGATATCTAATAAAGATGTGCCCATTCTTTCTTTAGCGATGAGATAATCGATAAACGATCATCGTTAATCTCACCGTAGCATGAAATGCTGTTCCAGATCGCATGTCTTGTCAGGAAGCAAACATTCCGGACTCGTGAGAGCAATCCATTATTATCGACTCAGAATGAGGGTCTCCTTTCTTTAATAAAGATCCTTCAGAGGGCCTTAGGACTAGAACAGGGTATCTTAAATTATAGATGGGACTTAAATAAAATATAATATAAAAAGGTTAGACTTAATAAAAAAAATTTCAACTTTTGGTTTCAGTGCTCAGTATTTGTGCTTCGATACTCAGTATTTGTATAATTTACACGCCAACGGAAAATATAACTATCTGCTTTTGGCGACCAACTTGTTCATCTAGATTACTGACCTATTACTCTGTAATAGAACATATATTTTAAAACGTTGATCTTGATGTCGTGTCCATGTTTCCACGGAAAAGGGAGTGCAGTAGCTTTTGAGGGTAAAGACCCCCTGAGTACCCAGAGGGCAGAAGTTTGACTTCTAGCTCAAATGGTGACACACATTCGCATGCACAACCCCTTTTTACAGGGGGGCACATTCTCATCACATACATCTCACAGATAGAACACAGAAACAACCATGCGCGCACCGGGATGCCCAGGTCACGGGGAAGACACGCTACCCCCCATGCCAGGACGCCAGCTTTTAAAACATTAAACTTGTTATTTGATACGAACTGAAAAAAACAACAACCCTGAATTCATTTGAATTGAATGAAATTAAAAAGTAAATTTGAAACAAAAGCGAAAGTAAAAATCCTATTACGGAATAAATAATTGGTGAAAGAATGCTATTGAATTCCATTTAAAAACGTGTATCAAATCGAACTAAACAAAATTGTTGAATTTAAGAGATATTAGCTACAGCTATTTAATGAAATCAATTTCATTTCCGTAATTTTTTGAATCGTAACATGACAAAGATAATTTTTTGTGATAAAATTGCTTTAAAATGCCACTTTTCATAGGCCAGTCAGAGGTTACAAATCTGAGAGAGTGCAGATGGGGAGAATGACATATTTACAACCCAGAAAGGAATGATAGTTTAACTGTTCGGTCAATGAAAGGTTGGGCAATACTTATTCCGCAGTCGACCACTACCAATCCAGTCGATATTGCTACGTTCAGTGGTGGCGGGTTGGTCAGCTGTATGCAAGAAGAAGCGGTTACAAGTCTGGTGACGTCTATTTTTGCATCTGAATAAACTCTGTTTGAGAAAAGAAGCCAAGAAATAAGTTTCAAACTAAATTGAGTATTTTATTGACACGGAGAGTTCTTGCCAAAACATTTAATAATATTTTGCAGCTCCAACAAACAATTAGCCATACGAAGTGCTCGATTTAACGCAGCTGTAAATATAATCAATGAACCGGCTAAAATTCGTTCGATATTTTGTTTACATTAGACTGTTGCCACTCGACAATAAGTAATAAGGGCAAATTCTATGCCATGTACGTTAGTGTTTTATATATATGAATTGATAGGAACAAGCAAAAAAACAAAAGAATTACATATCAGAATTCACAAACCAAATGCGAGAAATATGAAGATAGTGAACAATATCAAGCGTTTGATGCCGTTTATTTGAAGATATCTTTTCACCATTCAGTAGCTTTTTTTTATCGCATATATATCTTGAAAATCATCATCGATAGAAAAATTCTGAAACTAAAATGTTCATTGAAAAACCATAAATAACCTATTCTGAATATTATATTTTCAAATTTGGACTACAATCTCTAATAAAGGTATTAATTGCAGATAATGCTTTACATGGCATTTGTATTCAATAGCTATGAAATATTAATCCGTGACATGGATTTAGCATTTTTACTGAATCGGTCCTATGATAATAAGCGAGTTCTTTGACTAATTCCTGTCATGAAGCCTGTTATCAAAAATCGAATTTGTGCTTTAGGCACGTTTTTCCTAACTGTTGAAAATAAAATTTGACACAGGACTCTAGTTGTAGTCACAAATCCACACATTAAAAGTGACATATTTAATATTTACGCTTTTGAGTTACTTTGCTTTGTGTTTTTTGAACTTAGGGAAGTCTAAAATATTTGACAAATTCTCGCGTTCGAATTTTTTGACGATTATAACACTTTCTTTATCTTTTATATATGAGAAAGTTACAACATCGATAAATCGATTTTTTTTTCCTTTCGAATTTATAGACGAAAGTCTGTAAATTGAATTGCTTTATAGACGAATAACGCAACGCTAAATATTAACACTTGAATATTTTTGTAGACAATGTAGCCAAGACACGAGTCATTTGATTACTATTTGTATCACAATCCCGTGAATTACATAACTCTTATATCCTTCTCATAGATAGAATTTATAAACTGTGTAACCGTGCAAATCTATGTTGAAAAGCATATAATGTTCTTGAATGTAAAGATATGCAAGATGCTTCGCATCTTTTAAAGTAAATTCTAATTTAAGAATAAAAATTATTATTAGAATAGTTTTCATTTACCGATTATACTTTTAAAGGCAGGAGTCGAGAGAATCATTTCAACCCAAGGGAAATGGATAATTTTTAAAATTTTTTACCAAGCTTAGGAGTGTAAAACACACCTTTGTGTATCTGCAGGTTAATAAATGTAGTAAGATTCCACCTGCGAGTTGATCACTGTTGTTTAGCTAGCGATTTAAACTCACGAGATCCAGGTAATTGCAATTGAAGGATTTGCTGCAAAAGGGTGGTAGCTACAATACTTCAAATTTGCCAAAACCCATAAAAAAATATCTAAAAATTCTAAATTCTACTGTGATAGACAGCTCCATCCATTGAGAAACGCGAGGACAATTTTGGAACTACATCTTTTTTGGCACTAAATGAACAAGGAATGTTTTTTTAACCACATGTAACTCTAATGCAGAGCTGATAACTCTAACGAAGAGCCTGTAACTCTAAATTTCCCCAAATCGGTGATACATCCTTGTTGCAGCAAACCCTCCAATTAGTGGGGGGGGGGGGGGAAATGAATCGAGTGACCTGGTAACAATTTCGCAACATAGACTGGGTGGTACCGACGGGAATTAATGAATATGTCTGAAATCCCCTAATAACGAAAGAGTCAAACCTGCAGCAATCCATTTTATTCTTTTTTAAAAAGAAGAGGAGTGGATGGAGTTTCGGAAATGTCAAGAAAATATAGGAAAATCAAGTGATTTGACGTTAACGAGTATCGCAGATGGTGGAGCATTTGCTTGTTCCGGATCGTCAGATTCGGAATTTGCAGACGAACTGCATTCCAACGACTGTCACGATGCAAGTCAAGTTCAGCCAACCGGCAGAAAAATACGATTATTTTCAGAAATGTTGTCAGCGACGCCTCGCGAATCCTATTGGCTCCATGTGATCGTTCTACCGGAATAAAATATTTGCGAGGGAAAACAGCGCTTTTATTTACCACATACGCCTCATGTCAAACAGAACTCCATCGAGTCATACAAGAAAGCAGAATCATCCATCTTAATAGGCAACTAAGAAGATTGCGTTACGTAAGCCAAATGAATTCCTTTTGTTTGGTAAACCATATGCGTTTGCAAATATTGAAAGAATAGAATTCATTCCGTGAATGCTATTGCAAGATGATAGGAAACCGTTTTCGTACGGTAAACATGATAAGCAATTAACAATTTGCGTTAAAAAATAAATGCAATTACATCAAGTGGCATTTATATGTTCGCAGATCACACAGTATAAAGCATACAATAGTCGAGTTTCGCCATTGAGGGAGAAAAATTCAAAGGCAAGAAATTCGAGTCAGCAAATATCTAACTTGTTTATGGTTTCTAGGAAAAGGGGATTGGAAGAAATTTCTCAACATTTAGCAGGATTTTTGTTTATTATTACTATTATTTAGACTAATATTGAAAGAATAGAATTCATTCCGTGAATGATATCAAAACAACTTAAGCAAGTCGATAGGAAACCTGTTTACATGATAATCAATTAACAATTTCCGTTAAAAAATAAATGTGATTATACCACGTGGCATTTATTATTGCTTTATATGTTCAGAGATCACACTGTAAGAGCCGTTTTGAATTGTATTTGAAACGGGTTTTCTTTTCCAGCAGTCTACAATAGCCGAGTTTCGACACTAACGGAGAAAAATTCAAAGGCAACAAACTGAGGTCAGTAGATATCTAAAATGCTTGTGGTTTCTAGGAAAAATGGATTTATGCATTGCAAGAAATTTCTTGACATTTACCAGAATTTTTGAATATTATTACTATTATTTAGACAAATTTCTATAAGTTTTTTTTCCACTGCTTGCCATGGAAGGAATTTTTGTAATCTTCGTAAAAAATTAATAGCATTCGAATAAAACTAGAATAGCAGGAAGAATTTTCCACTTGTGTACTGTTCATCAACGGATTCTGAGACGACTGTATTTCGACCGTTCCATCTCATTAAGGGGTGAGACGCAGAGCGATGAGCGCATTTCTTTCGCATTTCATTTCTTCTATTCCAACTTTGACCTTTGTTTACCCCACTAGATACTTTTTAGCTCAATCCTTTTCACGTGAATGCTAATCTTAAAATATTACCGAAAAAAAATTCAATAATATAAAAAAGCATTTAAATATAAAAAAGATTATTTTGTAAAAAAGTAATTACCAAATTTTAAGGAATGAAGTTTTTTCATTTAATCTTCATAATTTAATGTTTCTGCCCCTTATGTTAAATAAAATCTGCTCTGAAATATTTCACTGTGTCTTTTTCCTTCTGTATTACTAACTAGCCGCCTTTGGCGACCAGCTGGTTCACCATGAGTAAAGCGTTCTAAAATTTTCAATTAAATCACATATTCATTAGCCTTGAAATCATTCCGGGCGTTGATTAACCTGAAATTAGTATTTTCTTTAAGATGATGGACGGAAAGTTCTAAAAGTACACCTTTTCCTAATAATATTCTTTAATTTTATAAATCAGTCAGTTTTAACCATCGGTTATGATTCCAAAATATTAAAAAAAAATTTCGATGATGTTGCCAAAATATTAAATGTTTTTTTTTAAGAAAGCGAGAAAGGGAAAAAAAAAGTATTAAATTAATGATACAGATATTACAAACGATTACATAAATATGCCATTCTGTCGGGATTTCAATGCATATCCTGTCTAAATTCAATCAGGTTTACCGTAAATAAAGAAGATTTATTGAGTTAATGATATAGATATTGCCAACGATTGTAGAAACCTTTGCTTTGCATTTATTTTTTAAAGAAAATATCGCATTTTTTATTTCTTTTATTTTATCCAGTCACGTGCTGAAAGTTGCATTTCTGTAGATTTATTTTGCGATGATAATTTTTTTTTATTTGAACTTCCGGCATTCTTTTATTTTATCCAATCACGTGATAAAAACATGGTTAAAATATTTCTTTAAAAATTCATTAAAAATAGAAGTTTACATTATAAATTAAAAAAATTGATACCATTAGAAAGCTAATTTTTTTAATCTTTAAATTGATATAAAAATCATGTTTGTGCAATAATATTTTTGGAAGATAGCGGAAAAGCGTCGAAATTTCGCTTAAATTTTAATTAATTCAAATTCTAATTAAAAATTCGAAAAAAGGGCTCCGAGGTGCACATTCCCGACCTCCAAGGCATACATGTACCAAATTTGGTAGCTGCAGGTCCAACGGTCTGGCCTGTAGAGCGCCAACACACACACACACACACACACACTGTGCTTTATTATAAGTATAGATTATTTGTAATGTTTACGTCTCATAAAACCCCGAGTCTTCATTGTTAAATGTAAACATCTCCTCCTCTCACCCCTGATTTGACGAATTAAACCCATCCTCACGCATGCTCAAAAGCGCGGAGGGTTTTACAATCCGCTGTCGAACAATAGTTAGTTATAATTTGATTGAAAAAATAGAGTGCTTCAAAGAAGTATCGCAGAATAATACTACAAAATTCGCTACAATCATTTCGCAGGAAATAAATATCCTTGCACTTTAGATAGATTTTTTCTGACATTTTCGAAGAAAATTTCGGTAAAATAAATACAAAAATATTCACACCGTTGAATTTTTATTTTATTTCGGTGATTATGATTCACGGAGTTGAGGTGAAAAGAACGTTTGTAGTGTATGAGCGTTTAATGAAGGAATGCAAGCGTAACCTCTATATACAAATGCTTGGACACGCTGTACGCTCTCCAACCAGCAAGTATATTTCCTGTCATGCTGAAGCCTTGAGAATTAAAAAACAACAACACTAGGTAAAGTTACGTTCAAAATAATCTAAACTCAGTGAAAACAACAACAAAAAGAGGTAGATTTATCTTAGTTCTATTAATGCCCCGTTTTAAAGCAACACTAGAGCTATTTTGCGACAGATCTCATAATTCTGAACGGCAGTCGAACGACATCTGAATTGACACTCTTCTCTCTAAGCCATACCAGCAGGAGGACAAGAAAATTTCGAGAGAGAGAATAAATAAAAGGTGTAATTTTACATAAGGTGCTTTTTGGCAACACATCGATCCAGAATCATGACTGTGAGGTGAAGCAAAAATTTAATTTCAACACAATCGCTGCCACTGACGCGCCTGTGCGTTACAAATAACATGCAATTGTACCAAACCATCTATGTTATTAGATGACACCTTCTCTAATACAGTTAAAAGATAGCAAAGGGGGCATCTATTTAGATAGATGGTCCTGAGATCAGGCGGGGGTAGAGGCAGTGAACGTGTTAAACATGAATAAGATGACTAACCTCTTGACATTTTTCGAAAAAGGTCATTCAATTATCATTAAAGGTCATTAATATGCGATTCAATTCCTTTAATAACGATGCTGTCGCTTACGTTCGATTGATCAAATTTTTTTAAATTTTTTATTTACAGATGCATTTTAAAGTAACAAGGTTAAGGGAAATATTGCTACTTCTGACAAAACACAACGTGCTACCAATTTATTGAACCACCACATTTTGAAATCTTTCATGTTGAAATGCGGGTTTTGATGCAGTCGCCCAGATTGGTGATGCGTAAAAGTTAAGATGCCGGATTAAGAATTTTCAGATTAACATATAATTATTACGAGATAATTTGGATTCATAATTACAGATCAAAAAAATCTTGGCGTTCGTACCTTTCTTTTGTTGTTATTCTTGATTTTGTTGGTGTTATTTAAAAAAGATTAAGTACTTATTTAAAGTGATGGCAAGGTAAACAGTACCTTTACTCCATGTATCCACTCTGGAACAGTTTGGGTGATGAAGGAAGGTTTCTTTTTAAAAATTTAACTGTTACAGTTTGAATATTTCTACAAATAATAAAGCAGAATACGTACATCTGTTGACAGTTCATATGTTGATCCGTTTTAATAAATACTAAATTTGTATTTATTTACTTAAATTTGTATTTGTTATATTAAATACTAAATTTGGCAAAAATAGGATGGCGAAAATGTCTAATTTGGTGAAGTTTGAGAAACGAAGAAAAAAATTAAACGAAAATTTGGGGATTCCCTGGATTAACATTCTGAAATATTATAGCAATTAATAATAACAATATTTTAAAATTATTTTAAACTTCAACGCGACTTTTTTAATCAGATTAATTTAGTTATACATTAACTTCCTAAACCCTGGCAATGAATTATTTTTTTCTTCCAATTTCTACTATTAGTTCACACTTTCCCTATATATCTTATTCAAATATTCAGTCGTTAATAAAATATTTTTTATTCATTTACTCAAGTTCAAAAACTTTGTTAAAAATTTATAGGGGATGACACTGGATGCTATGAGTTTTTTTTCCAAATATTAAATCATAAAAAAATTTTTTTCAAGTAATTTCGATTTGGCCGCCAAAGTCTAAGTTTGTCGCCAACTCTGAGATTACTGACGCGATACCCGATCAAAGCATTTTACTGTTGTAGTGAATTCATGCAATTTACATTATTTCATCAAATATACAACTGCGTGATTGTTGAAAGTTGAAGCATAAGGAATCGGTTATCTTTCTGAGCAGTTTACGCAAGGAATAAATTGTGATGCAGATACAGATATTTTGTCAAAAGAATCGTGAACATCAGCTTACGCATTAGGCATTTAATTAAACATTCATGCATTACAAAATGTAATAAATTACCAAATATGGCGCTTTTATGAATAATTTGTAACAAATTGACAATTTGTATAAAAAAGGTTTTGGAAAGTATGAAGACAAATTTTAGCTGAAAAATACGCTTTGTTTGAAATTCCCCAGAATAATAGACCAGGTCTTCCTTTTCCCAGAAACGATAAAGTGTTTTGAAAAGAGGAAATAAAAAAAAACGCCGATGTGTCGATATCCAATGTTTTTAACGCAGTCGGACACCTAAATAGGCTCTGATGAGTTGGAAGTTGATTTCCGAATTCAGGCACCCGAATGTATTTGCTGAGAGAGGGACAAAAGCAAAATGGGAAAGCATGTCAAGAAGAAATAATAAAGTTGTAATAAATACGATTAAGAAGAATCGTAAAACAACATAATATAGCCATATTTAAGCTGACTTCGATCAACATAATCACTATACACTTTTCCGATACCTTTCAATTCCAACCTCAGCTATCAAATCATCAAATTTTAGCCTCAAGCCATCAAATCAAATTTTAGCCTCAAGCCATCAAATCAAATTTTAGCCTCAAGCCATCAAATCAAATTTTAGCCTCAAGCCATCAAATCAAATTTTAGCCTCAAGCCATCAAATCAAATTTTAGCCTCAAGCCATCAAATCATCAAATTTTAACCCCAAGCCATCAAATCATCAAATTTTAACCCCAAGCCATCAAATCATCAAATTTTAACCACAAGCCATCAAATCATCACAGACATGCTCACAAGATTTAAAATCTATTTTTCGCTTTTGATATTATGTATCGAACATACGCACATTAATGAACATTTTGCACCGAAGGCATGACTATTCCGCAAGAGAAATAAGTGTAATAAGATAGAAGGTGAGAGCGCTTAATGACGTCCGGAATGTCAGTTTTTTTCTTTTTTTTTTCCGGGCTCGTTAACGCAATGCTTTCGAATGTCTGCATGTAGGGTTTCCGAGCAATTAGCCTGTTAAATTAATTCTCTTTTTGTGATTTCTAAATTGGATCCGCATTCATTTACCTGAGCATCATCCAGAATTCTTTTAAGAGGGAACCATTGACAAGAGCATATTCGGAGGGAGATCCATTCCACCCCCCATTTTTCTGTGAAGTCCCCTCCCCCTCCTTTTTTTTAACTGCATGTAGACTAGCCATTTGCACTACTCCAGAGTCAACCAACTGTAAATGATTTAGAAATGCTAAATTCCTACCCACCTCCTTTTCATTAATATTAATTTCAGTCATAAAGTTTAAAGTAAAATTAGAAAAATCAAAAGATGCAGTATCAAAAATGACAGATGGGCATCGGTGAGAAGAAGCAAATAACCTTAATTAGTATGCTAGGATTTTGACGAACATAATAATTATCAAACAAAGAAATATTTCAAATTCGACAAACATGTAGGCTGGACATCGAGACCACTCATTGAAACGGCGGAAATGATCTCCCCCAAACATTCTCGCATGGCCTCTTAATAAAGATATTCCAGACAACGTCTTGCCTAGCATTAGCATACCATAATTACGAAATACAAATCTTTGGCGTGAATTAAGCATTTTTACTGAATCTATTCATGCGATCCTTGGCGATTCAACCCTGACATACGGTTAATAATATTCAAAAATTGAATTGGTGTTTTAGATGCGTTTTTACAACTGACTGAAATAAGAATTTGACACAGAACTGCACTTGTACTCACAAAAACACACACACCAAATTTGATACATTTAAGTCAATGAGATCCTAAGTTTATATATATAAAGAGAGAGACTTTATCCGTCTAGATCTTTTCTTTTGTATCTATCATGTTGATTAATACTTGAACGGTCAGCCAGTCAAATTTTTCTAATTAGATGAAGCCTGCTGAAAATGACAGAAATCTATAAATTCGATGTAAAGATCATATCGCATACTTCATACCGCTAGTTCACAGTGCTTTGGAGTTAACATTGCCAAAGACAGATAAATAAATGTATGAACAGAAAATGCCGAAAATTTGTTTTTTGAGGTCTAAAAAGTGGATATGCATCAAAATATCAATTTCCAATTTTTCGGCGATTGCAATATTTTATCTATACTTTTTATACGGATAAAAAAAAAGAAAAAAATTACACCAAATTGTTGTAATTGAACCGAAATGATAATGTTTAAGTTGATCTTCTTACAATGAAAGGGGGTATGTTCTGAGTAATAAGAAACTGCACTATAAGAAGTAATAGAGGAGATAAAAAAGAAAGGTTACAAGACAAAAGTAAAGTGCTTTATTTAGAATACACACAGGATTAATTAAGAGAAGTAACAGGTAATTAAGAGACATACGTCACGGTCATTTTTCTACCTAATCACCAAAAATGTCGAGACATTTATCACTCCACTGGACCACTTTGAAAACTCGTCTTGGTAATAATCATGTCCTTGGCTAAAGAGCCAGTTCTCGGCACCATTTTAAACATGACCGTCTGATATGAACCATATTTCGGAAGTTTCTTCAATACACATGAAAGGAAATAGTGACTGGGAGCCAAATAGGATCTGTATGGGGGTGGCTCCAAACCTCCCATCTAAACATTTCCATCAATTTCTCTGCCTGCTTCAAAAGAACGACACCATTTCGTCACCTATTGTCTACTCATTGCTTCGCACCCCATGCACTTCAATGTTTTGTCTGTGAATGTCCAATGGGGGCATATTCTTGGCCCATAGAAAACGTATCATGGCCTGCACTTTTGTGAGAGTCTACATCTCTAGATTCCTTGCCATCACTGTCGCTATTTCATGTCGCAGTACTAACACTATCTACTCGAACGATCGGCCTAAGACAACTAGCGCCATGTGTCTCCATTCTAGGTATCAATATTCCCATTCACAATTTCTTCTTTCCAAATACTGATGCTTGTAAACTTTTTTTGGATCTTCCCTCGTATGTATGATTAAACGAATTTATATAAATTCAATGCATGTCTAAATTGCTAGATTTGAATTTGAGGATCGAAGCGTTTCAAAAGAATAAAATCGCACTCCGTTTAAATTAAAAATAGTGGAATCTAACCAGTTAATAATTTTAAAAAAATTAATCTGAAATAGTTTTTGGCGACTTTTACACATTGTAAATAAATACTATCTTTTTAAAAGCTTTTATGCATTATCACCCTCTTTTTTCCTTTAAAAAAATAAAA